>JAKCPI010031243.1:0-80945 GCA_023213315.1 Euborellia annulipes
CACGGGTTAACGTCAACATAGGTGAATAAAATTTCATATATAAGTAAGGCTTAGTAGGTTGAAAAAAAAATTAGAGGGTATGCGTTCCGGTATTTCAAAAAAATTTTTTTGCCCATATAAGGGACACCCTAAATATATATATTCTAATTAATATGTGCCGCGGTGAAGAATAGTTTAGTAAAATAAATAACATGTTTGTTTGAAATAGAGGTTTTTTTAATCCTTTTCAACTACTGCGGTCATTTAGGGGTTATAATTTTATTTACTAAATTTAAAATACATAGGCCTACCGATGGATACTCGGGGACTTCCATACGCTGCTTGTTCGGGGTCACCAATTCCTAGTTTTTGTCACGCTTGGGATTGGTTAACCACAACAATTGTGGTAAATAAAATTTACAACAATTGTAATTTACAATACTAACATGGTATTTACTGGATATATATACAGAGTACACACATATTTATATTCTTTGAATCTTAACTCCAACAATATATTTACACATATTTTCAATTCAAATGAGATTGTCACAGATGTAACAACCTTTATAATCTTAGCTGAATTGTAACTGAAGAGATCCATGGACGTTCCATAGTCGCTGTTGAATTTGTACTATATTTAGTCTACGATTACGCAAAGCAGTTAGCGTTATAAAGTGATCATCTCGGTGAGTTGTGGTTCGAAATCTTCCAGATCCGGGGCGATGGTGATAAGATCTAGTCTCATTATATCGTTGGTAAATTAGTTGAACCGTTGGACGTTGAACACGTCGATTCCACGCAAAGCAACATATACACTGAACACAAGGAAGGCAACGTCCCAGCATCCCTCTGCTGTTCAGATCACGACTAACAGAGCTAGTCAATTGCAATTTTCCTTTGTCCCCATGACCTCCCGTAATTGAAACAAGATCCCTCCCCAAAACCTACAATCTTCAGACCTTCAAGTCTAATCTCAACAGACATCTTCTCAGTTCCCGCAGTTGAGTTCCCCTTTTATGCTTCTTCTCCTTTATTTATTTATTTATTTTTTTAAACTATATTCTTCCTGACTGCATGTGACCACTTGTCATTATAGGCCTTCGGACCTTATGCACCCATTCCAAAAAAAATATAAATTGTATTAAATTCTCTAAAATATGACACCTTTTCTATTCGAATCCGATGCCTAGAAACTGAAATAAATGGAACTTTAAAAAAGAGTAGGTGACTCGATTTTTTTGTCTGTAAGTGAAGATTTTTTTTTAATTTTTCCTCTAGTGGCTACTGAGACCATTAGGGAGGATTTTCATTATATATGATTTATATATTGATAATTTGTACTGATGGCGTTACAAACGTTTATTTTTTGGAGTCATGCATCAGAAATTCAGCAGCACATGGCATTGCTTAACATCAACGATCTTGATGGCTCTCTATCAAAATACAGTAATTTGAAAATTGCCGAACGAGCAGCATGGTCGCTTTCAAGCTTTGTAGTGAAAGAAGTGAAATCTACTGAAGAAAGAGTGCCATTAGAACTCCGAAATATTTGGAAATGATCACCTTAAAACAAACTGCTGAAAATTTAGCGTCTTCTTTATTTTAAATAGGACTAAACCATCTTCAACAACACCAGTTAAGGAGAATCTTGATCATTGTAGGTCTTCTACTTCTTTGCCAGGCCCCCCGGTAAAAATTATGGAGCGTGAATCTTCCTATTTGAACCCGCGGGGTTTTATCTCTTGCGCCACCCTCTAAATCAGGGGTGGGCAAATACTTTTAAGCGCGGGCCAAAATGAAATTTTCAAAATGTCTCCCGGGCCGCAGGACTATACCGCGTACGCTTTCCACACCCGAAAGTTTTGGGTGGAGTTTTTCCCTGCCCAAGAAGTTTTTTAGGCAAAAACACTCTAAGTATCATTTTAAAGCATTTAGACAAAGAAATTTGACAGTTAATAATAGATAATAGTAATAATAAATTGTCTTACTTGGGTGTACATGCGAACAATTTTTGCCCGGTAAAATATGTCACGTAATTTTTAGAGAAATATGATCCATTATATTAAATTATTTATTTATTTATTTATTTATTGCCTTTTTTGGTTCATAGTTATTTTAATATACATTTTAATATGATATATTTATAATATTCAATATATAAGCTACAGTATAATAAAAATTTCAATTTTTGATTTTACAATGATAAGTAGTATCGAATAATTTATTACAATAAATGATTAGTTTTTTTTTTTTTTTTTTTTTTTTTTTTTTTAATTTAAGATGGAACCAGGCCCCTTAGGGCATAGGCCTCTCCCAGATGCTTCCACGCCTCTCGCTGTCTTGCCACTCGTGTCCAATCCTTTCCTGCTGCTTCCGCCAAGTCGTCCGACCATCTTTTGGAAGGTCTTCCGCGTCTTCTTTCTCTATCCATCGGGCACCATTCTGTTGTTATTTTCGACCATCTATGATTTTCCATTCTTGAAATGTGTCCTGCCCATCTCCATTTTATTCTTTTAATAAAAGTATTTATATTTTCCATTTTAAATTTTTTATAAATTTGTTCTATTTTTACTTTGTCTTTCCTTTTTAAATATAATATACTTCTGACCATTGATCTCTGAGTAGTTTCAAGGTCATGCATATTTTTTTTTGTAAGAGACCAGGTTTGCGCTCCGTAGGTTAATACTGGAATGACACATTTTTTAAGTACTTTTATTTTTGATATTTGGTCTATCTCTTTATTTTTTAATATATATTTTAAAGACCAAAATTTTTTCCAGGTTAAAGCAATTCTTCTTCTAATCTCTTGAGCTGTTTTGTTTTCTAGATTTATTAATTGCCCTAGATATACTGTTTCACATTTGCATGGGATGGGAGGTTCATTTTTTTCAAATTTTATTTCTTCTTGGTCTCCGTTGCATATAATTAAAGATTTTTTAGTATTTATTTTTAGTCCTATTTTTTTGTTCTCCAGGTTTAGTTCTTTTATCATTTTCTCTAGTTGGATTTTTGAATTTGCTATCAGCACTACGTCATCTGCGAATCTTAAATTATTTATATATGTTCCATTTATTTTTAATCCCTCTTCTTCCCATTGTAGCTTTCGGAACATTTCTTCCAGTGCGCAGTTAAATAGCATTGGCGAAAGGGGATCTCCTTGTTTTACGCCTTTTTTTACGGGGAAGAATGATCCTGGATTCTCCAAAATAATTCGGGCTTGGCAATCGCTGTATATTTTTCTCAAAATTTCAACATAATGCCTATTAATTCCTTGAGAGATCATTGCCTCAAATATAAACTCTTGGTGTATCGAGTCAAAAGCCTTTTCATAATCTATGAAAGCAAGATAGATGTCTATTTGATATTCTTTCGCTTTTTCTATAATTTGATTGATGGTGTGTAGATGGTCGCAAGTAGAGTAGCCGTTTCTAAATCCTGCTTGTTCCGCAGGTTGGTTGAATATCATTATTTTTTCCATTCTGTTGTAGAGTAGTTTCATAAAAATTTTTCCAAGATTTGACGATAGTGTTATTGGCCTATAATTATTTATTTCTTTTGGATCTCCTTTTTTAAATAGAATCATTATATTAGATATTTTCCATTGGTTTGGTATTATCTGACTTTTTAGAATGTTATTATATATTAATGTTAGCGGTTTTTTAATTATATTTATAGAATATTTTAAAGTTTCATTTTTTATACCGTCAATTCCCGGTGTCTTATCCGGTTTTAATTTTTTAATTATATTTTCGACTTCAGATTCTAGAAAATCTGGAATATTTTCTTTTTCTATATTTATTTGATCAATTTTACTTATAGTTTCTTCTTTATAATATAAATTTTTGTAGTAATCAGTAGCAATTTCTAAAATATTTGTACGATTATTTTCTAAAATTTTATTTTTGTTTGTTAAATTTGTAATTAGTTGGTTTCCTGATGATATTTCTTTTTTTAGTTTTTTCATTGATGTGTGTGGTTCGACAAGTGATTTTATTAAATTGTCATTGTAGTTTTTTAAATCTTTTTTAATGTTATACTTTACTAATTTGCACATTAAATTATGTTCTAGTCGATTTTCGCTTGAGTTTCTTTTTGTTTTTAATTTGTTTCTTTTTTCAATTAATTTTTTTAGTAATATCCGTTATTTTAGGAATGTTATCCGATTCTTCTAGGGACTCCTTTTGTATATTTTTGAGGTGTCTTTCTAGTATATTATATTGGTTTTGGATTTGTTCACTTTTAGAATATTCAATTATTTTTAATTCATTTTCAATTTTATTTAATACTTCATTTTTGATTTTTTTAAAATTTAGAGATGATTTTTTGTTCCATTTTGGGTTTGGTCTTTTTGTTATTATGTTTAGGGCTATTTCTATTTTTAGCAGTCTGTGATCAGTAAAGAAGGGAAACTTATCAATTATTTCAAATTTATTAATAATATTTAGTTGGGGAGTTAGGATATAGTCGATTTCTGTTTTATGAATCCCATTAGGAGCCAGCCATGTCCATCTTCTACCTGCTCGTTTTTTACTTTCTCTTACCTATGTATATATGTAATATATATATAGAGAGAAAGTATTGGTTTCATGTCAAAAATTCGATGTCGAGATTTTGATGGATCTTCACGTTTTGAGGTCCCCTGAATCCAAAAAAGTGGTTTTTCGCGACATGGTCTGTCTGTCTGTCTGTCTGTCTGTCTGTCTGTGTCTGTCTGTGTGTGTGTGTGTGTGTGTGTGTGTCTGTGTGTGTTCAATTTTAAGCATGAAGGAATTGAGCTATGAGGCTGAAATTTTATATTTAAGTTAAACACCCCCCGGGACCGACAAAATAAGCTTTTAATCAAAATCGGCCAAAAAGTACTAGTACTTTACTGATGTACTTTTTCAGTTTTTTTCGATTTTCTCAAAATTCGCTCTAACGATTTTGATTAAAATTCAAAAATCAATTATTTTTTTAGATGCTCTTTCAAATGTATATTCTCGTTTTGCCCTCAAAATTGTTTGAAGCACACTTTACTCTTGTGCTTCATAGGAAAAGATAGGAGAAATAAATGGTTGCCATGGTAACCGAATTTAAATCTTTTTCTTTTTATTAGATTAAAAATCAATTATTATTTAAACGCCCATTTTTTTTTTTCGGAGAAAACATATCTCTCTCTCTCACAAAACTATCTTCTCTCTTTCTACGCGTTTTAAATTTTTCTACCTTATCTTCGCATTTGGCCAATGTTAATTTCCTATAGGGATTTGTATGTTAATTTCGATTCAAAAGGGGTCCCCTTTGGAACTTTTTACGCATTTAAAATTTTTTTTTCCAATTCTTATGAAATTTTGTATTTATTTACGATTCTATATTGTGTATAAAATGTCCAAATATGAGATTAAAATTTTGAAAAATAACCATAGTTTATTTCAAGCAATCAACATTTAAAATGCAAGTTTGAAACTAAGGTGCTATCGGAAACTAAATATATCTCGACACAAAAAATCTGGTGTGACCAGCACAGTGCACAACTTTCTCTTACCGAAGGGTAAGAGAAAGTTGTGTGCTGTGCGCCAGTCACACCAGATTTTATAAAATGTATTTACAATTTTCATGTTATTTTCTAGGCAAAAATTGACAAGTCTTTCTCCTCTTTCATTTTGCTTCCCATATCCATAGGGGCCCATTATTGTATTTTCTTCTTCCGATCTCTTCCCCACTTGACTGTTAAAGTCCCCCATAATTATTGTTTTATTTTTGGAATTTCTGTTAAATTTTTCGTTAATAATATCATTAAGCATATTATAAAAATCGTCACATATTTTCTCATTGGCTTCACTAGTTGGTGCATAAATTTGTATTAGCGTTAGTGTACGATTATTTTTACATGAAATTTTCAATTGAGCTATTCTGTCTGAATATGCTTTATATTCCAAAATTTTATCTTTTAAATCTTTTTTTATGATAAATCCTATTCCTCTTTGACCGCTTATTTGACCAAAATGATAAAATATATACCCAGTTTTTCTATTTATTATTTTTTCTCCTATTCTTCGTATTTCACATAGGCCCAATATATCTATTTTTGTTTTTTCTAGTGCATTTTCTAGTTCTATTAATCTTTCTTCACCTTTCAGACTACGGACATTTAGTGTGGCTATATTAATAGTTTTCTTTCCATTGTTAGTTTTATATTTATTTATTTTGTTTTTAGTTTCAAAAGTTTTATTAGTAGTATTATTTGTTATTTTATTCGTTTTTTTATTAATTTTAAAATTTTCATGATTTTTAGACATTTTATCATTTTTAGAAATTTTAGAAGCATTGATTGTTGGGAGGTTTTGGTCGGGATCGTCCGAGGGGACCAGCCTTTCTGGACGAGGGTTGAGTTGTTGAGCACGTGCAGCGATCCGGGATCCATCACCCCGCTCCTGAGTCCCATCATCTTCTGATCAGAACATCTGCGAAGTCCCACTCGCACTTTCGAAGGGACTTACGTTTGTTAGAAAATTAGTTATTTTTCCACGTTGTTCATCAGATTCTGATATCTTGTTTTTAATCAATTTTTCCTGATTTTTATCGGTTTTTTTTGGAATGGGATCCCATGGTTTGTGTAGGCGAGATATCGAGAGGTCTTTTTTTATTATTATCTTTTATTTTGTAATCATTTATTTTCCCTTTTATTATTAATTTATCATATTTTATAATGGCAAATTTGCCCTGTTCTCGAGCTTTAATAAGTTCTGGTATGAGTTTTTTCCTAGTTATCATAACTTCTTTAGGAAAATCTTCAGTTACGTACTGAGGGGTGCCTTTAATTTTTTTCTTATTTTTCAGAATAATATTTCTTATTCTAAAAGCTAAAAATGCTACCAATATTGGTCTGATTTTGCCTTCGTTTGGCTTACCAATTCTTTTAATATAATCAATTTGATTTATATTAATATCACAGTAAAGTTTTTCTTTAATAAAATTAATTACTTTAGTTTCTAAATTATTAATATTTTCTTCTCCTTCTTCCAAGCCTTGAATAATTATGTTTCTCATTTTCATTTCTCTCTCTATATTGTCTACTTTTTTTTTTTTGTTTCGTTAATTTTTTCATCAAGTAAGTCTCCTAAATAGTTTTTAAATTCTTTGGTATTTTTTTCTAAATTGATTTTTATCTCTTCTTTCCATTCATTTAAAATTTTAATAAGTTCTGTTTTTTCCATATCAATTTATTTATCTAATTATTTTTAGAGGTGATTAGACTTACTTGGAATAGATTATCCGTTTTAACTATATATATTTTCAATATAATTTTCCTATTATTCCTCTCGTCCTGGACAGCTTTCAAAAGGGCCGGAGTAGAGTTTGATCTTCTTCTGTTGGGCGTCTTCCGAGCTTCAAAACGGCGTTAACTTCAAGAAAATATCTCTAAAAATCCCAATTTTTTCTTCAAAAAACCCGGATCGATCAAAAATACACGTGCACACTTTGAACTCAACCTATATTAAATTAATGGTCATTAAATAAATCAGTTAATGAAAGATTATAATCGAACAGACCTAGTATGTTGCGTACATAAAAGTAGTGATATGGTTACGGCTCTTCGAAATTATAATACTCTATTATTTATATATTTGATTATTTATACTGTTGATTTCAACAAAATCGCATAAAAGGGATTTTTCAACGGGCCGGATAAAGTAAGCAAAAGGGCCGGATCCGGCCCGCGGGCCGGCTTTTGCCCACCCCTGCTCTAAATCCATATTATTATTGCTGGATGATAAGATTGGAGTTTTAGGTAATGGCGTTTGGTTTGACCTTTGTCATCTCCTTGAGTCGTCTTGTTGAATAGAGAGATAGAAATAAAAGTTCAATATCTGTGTGAAAAATCTCTTAATACTAAAAAAAAAAAGTAAAAAGATAGTTTGTTAACATTTCGAGGTTAATATCTGACATATTCAGGTTCCTCTCTCTCTCTATTAAATAAATAGCTTAAAATAGAGAAAGAGAGAGTAGGTAATCAACAACCGGTCTTTGGGAGACAAGATTAATAGATCCTAGGATTTGCACATTTCCTTTTTTTTTTCTTAATTAATAAATAAGTTTACATGCGAAAATCTCTCTGGTGAGGCTTTAATAGCGTCTACTTCGAGTCCCCGGGTGGTAAAAATCTGGTTTCAAATTTTTGTTACAAGGTCAACGGGAGCTTTGCTATCCTGGAACATAAGTTATCATCTAATTAGATTTAAAGTCGCGAGTTGAAACAATGTAATGTAAATTCTAGATAAACTAGGTGATCAAAAAGTTCCCGGAATTTATTCCGAAAATTAAAAATACATGTTTATTCATCTAAATCTATATTGTCCCCTTCAAAGTAATCCCCATCGACTGCAACACACTTATACCAGCGCTTGATCCAATCCTCGAAACATTTTTTATATTCAGTTTTCGGTATGTCCATCAGTACACTGTTAAAAATTTTCGAGCCATATTCATACACATGTGTAGGAAGTCTGTTACACAAACTGTTTATGAATATTCATTTTGGGTATATGAGAAAGATCATATACCAAAAATGAACTTTCATATTCGGGTATATGAAAAAATTCATTTTCGGGTATATGAATAAATTCATTTTTGGTATATGAAATTTAAATTACGGGTTTATGAGAAATAATATACTTTTTTGTGAAAAATGAAAGTAGGAGAACTTTTAATTATAGACCACATATTTGTATTAAATATTTATTAAAAATATATAAATACTGTACAAATATATTTATTTTTAATAAATATTTAATACAAATATGTGGTCTATAATTAAAAATTCTCCTAATAATAATATTTCAAACCACAAAAGCTTTAATAAACAAAAATTAAAGTCCTTACGAGTTTATAGTTTTGAGGGAAAGTGAGTGGTCTAGGTGAAATAATAGTTTTTTTTATTTATTTTATTTTTTATATATTAAAAAAATTATATTATATTAAAATATACAATTTTACTAAATAATAAAACAAATTAAAGTATTAAAATAATAAATTTGTATCAAAAAATAAATTTTTATACATTTCCAAGTAAATTTATCACAAATACAAATCATTTTAATTATTTAATACAAAAAATATGTCGATTTTCATCTTCTTTGAGAAGAAATAAAGAGTTACATTTTCATTGCAGTTTGATTGGAGTTTATTCCCTGGCTGGAGTATAAACTAACCTCACCTGAAAAATGACAAACAATAATTGATTTGAAATTGAGAAAAAAAAATTTCAATGAAAAAATTCAAATTCAATACTTACGATTTTGTTAGTAAAATGTTCCTATTTCAATATATTGATTAAATATTTATATTTCATTTTAAATAATAATACACTTTCAATTATCTATGCGTTAAATCAGCTACATCAAAAACAGAATTTGGTGCCAACCTGGTGCCAACCTAACCAATTTCTTGTATATTTTAAAATTAATTATTTTGGTGAAATTGTTAATTTTAATTTTAATTTCTATAGCTATTTAGTTGAATTACTTTATAAAAATTATTTAATTAGTATGATTTTAATATACTTCATAAATATTTAAATAGTTTAGAGCGCGAATTTCAAACCGGAATTTAATAAATTTAGATTTGTGAAATAAATTTTAAAAGAATAATTTCAAGTTTCCTTAAAATAATTATAAAAATAATATTAATAAAAATTCCTTGAGGTAGTCGAGTTATTTGAGAACTTTTAGACCAGTGATTCTCAACTTGTCGCGGTGCACTTTTAACGATTTCAAAATTTGGCGGCACACAAAGAAAAGATAAGTTTAAAAAGTTGGTAATTTGTTCATAAACTTTTATATTAATTTTATTTTACATTCTGGGTGTATTAAAATTAAACTACCAAAGTATATGAAAAAAGAAGGGAAAATTCATATTTTTTTTAAAAGCGATACTTATTCATATACTTGTATATTAATTTTAGCTCATATCCTGGTCTATTAAAATTAAACCACCAAAGTTTATGAGATATGAATGGAAAATTCATATTTTTTTTTACAGTGTACTTCCCGCGATTTTCTTCTGAAACACGTTTCCCGTAATGGTTTTTTGAACTCGATTGAACAGAAAGAAGTCACAGGGAGCTAAATCAGGTGAATTCGGTGGATGTTGGATGGTATTTGTTGCATTTTTTCGTCAAAAAATTTCGAATAATGATGTCACTGTGCGATGGTGCGTTATCATGGTGCAAAATTCACGAATTTTCTGCCCACAATTCTGGTCTCTTTCGGCGAATCTTCCAACGTTCGCGCACCATTAAATCCGTTTTTACGCAAAATTTAATACAATTTCGTTGTTGCAAATTTAAATCCATTTCTAAATTTGTAAAATATCGTTAACACACACAGAGATAGATGTACTCTTGGCTACGTAACTTTTGCAAATGTCAAGCTATGACGCTAAGGTTTAGAGGGAATATCAACAAAAGATGTACCAACTTAACAAAAAAAAAACAGAACTCAAATCGGAACAATGGGAGCGCCAAACGGGGGTTATTCCGGGAACTTTTTGATCAAGGTGGTATGTTCCAAGTTTTATTAGGGTAATACTATATAGGCCTACCTATTTCGACATTAACATATCAATAAAAACTTGAAACATATCATCCACTGTATCATCTAAAATATCACTATTACCTAATTTTTTTTAAGTGAATGAGGTCATCTTATTTTATTTTTGCAAGTTTGATTAAAATACTGACTTTTTTTTCCATAGGTGAAATTGTTTTTGGCGCTATTTTGCATTATTAATAAATTTCTATAAAATTCAATATGGAAATTTTGGAAATCTATTAAAATATCTAGATTATATATAAATTCAGATGTTATATTAATAAAATGTAATAAAATTAGCATAAATATACGAATTTTAAGCCAATAATAACAGAATTTATTGCTGGATTAACGTTAAATCAAAACATAACGAATAAAATTAATATTTAAATGGAAAGAAATAAAAAAAAAAAAAAAAAAGAGAGGTATTAAAATGGAAATGAAATTTCTTTCATCTCAAATGACGAATCAAAATTTCAATTAATAATAATCATTAAAAAAAAATCTAAATCATATATCACCATATTATACTGTATTTAATTCTTATCTAATAAGCACACATTCAGGTCTATTCTCTAAACAAAAACGTTAACTTTAAACATCTGTAAACAGCGATAATTCATTTTAACACCTCCTTGGCTCAAATTGCTATTCTGAAACGCCAAAGCGTTAACATTTAGTCAATAGTGTTAAAAATTAATGTCATGTCTAGGGGGATAACTTTAATATTTCAACGTCGTATTTAATGCATAAAAATGGCGTCTTTAACCTAAAAAGTAAGATTATGATTTTGATAGCTTTGAAATAAAAGCAACTTGTTAACGTCGCTGTAAAACTTTGTCTTTGCAGATAAGCCTACTAAATTGAAAATAACAAATAAAGTTAGTAATGCGCATGCGCGAGAGTTTATCGAGGGTCCAAAAACACGAAAACATAGCTATCTTCATATATATGGATCGTTAACACCCAGGTCTGTCTATTCTCTAAAAACAGACGTTAAAATTTAAAATAAACAAATGGGTGTTAAAAAGAAATGTCAAAACAATCAATGCTATTCTCTAAACAAAGTTTTAACAGCGACGTTAACATGTTGCTTTTATTTCAAAGCCAACAAAACAATAACCTTACTTTTTAGGTTAAGAACGTCATTTTTATTTTAAACACGACGTTAAAATATTAAAGGCACCCCCCCTAGACATGGCATTAATTTTTAACACTATTTACTAAATGTTAACGCTTTGGGTTTAAAGTTTTTGTTTACAGAATAGCTAGCTATTTGAGGCAAGGAAGTGTTCAAATGAATTAATGTTGTTTACAGATGTTAACGTTTTTGCTTAGAGAATAGACCTGACCTGGTGCCAAAAAATAAAATGTTAACGCCGCTGTTAAAACTTAGTTTAGAGAATAGCATTTTTTAACACCCAATTTATGATGTTAAATTTTAACTTTTGTTTTTAGATAAAAGACGTGATAAGCTACTAATCGTTCCTAGTTTATCCGATGAGGCCTTGATACAAAAAATGAACTTGATTTCTGTTAGTTAAGACATTAAAATTACGTTGTTTTATAAGATTAGAACAAAGGGATCAAGCATTCAATAGAAGACACTTACTCACTCACTCGTGTGATGTCTGACATCAATCAAATGAAGATGTCTGGCTAACTGGCTGTCACTACGTAAAAACAAAAATAGAATGCGTGCATATTTTCCGGGTGTTTTAGAAGTGGAAGAAAGAATTGCTCTCGATCATTTATACATACTTACGTATCTAAATTAAACTACAGTATTTATACTCAATAAATCTTCTTTTATGTTTTCTAAGTGTTCATAAATTTTATCTTGGAAATACAGGAAGAATTTAATTTCACTTTATATTGTTGGAATCAATGCAGTAGGGGGCTGCTATTTGCCTAAATTATTATAATGAGAAAAATATCTCAAGGGCCGAAGGTGTTAGGCATGTTTTTCCCGATAAGGTGTCATAAAAAGTATGTCCAAATAATCAAGTAATTCAAAAATTTGCCAAGAGATGTCAGAATGGTAGCTAATAATATTTAATGCATTTGGTTGATTTTCATTGATCTTTTAACAATAAATACTTTATAAATGTTATTATATATTATGTATCCTTTATAAAAGCATAAAAATATATAAATATAGGCTATTAGGGGATCGGCTGTTAGACTAGCCTGCCATCTATTGCAAGAATGCTTATTTTAAAAATTTCTTAATTAATATGTTGTTACGGAAAAACTTAATGTTAGGGGGAAAATTTAGGGTGTTGATTAATTTAAAAAAAAATGCGTTAATTAATCGAAATATAATTGTTTAATTAATGAAATTGAGTAATCTGCTTCGCATAAATGAGTTAATTAGATTTTAATTAGTTTTACAAAATTTGACAAAAAAAATATTTTAATTATTGATTAATAATAATAATGAATTGGATTTTTTATATTTTAAAGAATGAAAGAAAATGAAAAATGGAAGAGATCTCTTGTTTTAATATTATATAAGAATTATTTAAATAAAATTAACTAAATTTAAAAATGTTTAAAGTTCTCATGAGATAATTAGATCTATTCTATGAAAAGATTATATGATTTTATTAATAAGCGCTTTTATTAGAAATGACTTAAATTTGCACTGATATCACAGAAAGGGCAAGGGAGGAGAACACTTATCTGGATTTTGAGTGCGTTGTGTTTGGATGTTGCTCTGGGGTGAGACGCCAATTTTCCCCGTGATAGCCAAAGGTAAGCGTTGAATATCTTTGAAGGCTGATACAACGTGTGGGTTTCTTCTTAGTTATAATTGTACAAAGTTAATGATGAACCACCATAAAAAAACTTGAACTTTTGAGACCAAAGGCAATGAAAATGGAGCACGATGTGTTCACTCTTAAGTAATAGCAGCGTCTGCCGGCTGTGGCTACTCCACGCTTAGATGCGCACGCATCTTCACCCCTATTTTTGTTGTCATGGGGGGGGGGGGTAGCATCCTTGGCATCTCTCTCACTCATTTTGAAAACTGATATTAAATTTAAATATTTTCGTATTAAAATTATCTATAAAAATTATTAATTAAATTATTTATTATTATTATTATTATATACTGTATATTTTTTATATTTTAATCGACCTTAAGTCGTATATATACCACAATGTGATTAATAATAACAATAAATTCATTTTTAAATTTAAAAAAAATTAAAGATTATTGGGGCAGATTGTTTTTTTTGTATTTGCTTGATAACAAAAAAATTAATTACGATAATTTTTAACATCCATTTGTTTATTTTAAATTTTAACGTCTGTTTTTAGAGAATAGACTTGAATATATTTTTTAATAATGAATAATTATTTAAAAACTAGATATGGCTATCTATTAGTTTGATTTTGTAATTTTAGTCTTATATATTGAACATCATCATATATAGTAATATGTAATTAAATATGACTTACATAACCTTCCATATTGAGTTGTTGTTTTTTGATTCCATTTTTTCTCCACCTTATAATATTTTATTATAGGTAATTTATCATTACTTTTACACTTGCTCTACGTACGGGTGTCGGTAAAGAATGGATAATTGAAATGTTTATAGGTATAACTTATGGGTTAGAAAAAAAAGAAATTGGGGAAACAAAATATATCACAAGTAGTACTAAGATATGATTTTTTTAAAAGAAAGGCTAATTTCTTGTTTTACTTTTATGAACACTACGACAGAAATGAATGGATTCCATCGGTTTGTTGTTATTTTATTATTATACACAACTATGCTAATAGATAAACAGTGAAAGATGACTATCTATTGACTTTTTTTATTAAAAAATTAGCAATCAGTGTTAAAACGACCACCTGGCCATTTTATTGGAATTTGCTAATTTTTTAATAAAAAAGTGCAATAGCTAGTCATACTATTCACTGTTTATCTATTAGCATAGTTCGTGTATAATAATAAAATAACAACAAACCGAGGAATCCATTCATTTCTGATCGTAAATGTTCATAAAAAGTAAAACAAAGGTAAAAAAATTAGACTTTTCTTTTTAAAAAATCATATCTTAGGTACTACTTATGATATATTTTGTTTCAATTTTTTTCTGAACGGCCATAAGTTATACTATAAGACATTTCAAGGTTATCCATTCTTTACCAGACACCCTGTATAATCTAATATTGATTACTATCTTCATATTTTTTTTTTTTTTTAATGTAATTAAAATCTTGAAGGTTAGTTGTTCTCTTTGTTTTTTAATTAATTTTACAGGGTATCAATGAATATAAAAAAAATTTAAATTAAATATTCGATTATAGATTTGATAAGGTGAATAAAAAAAACAAAAACAAAAAACAATGACAAATGTTTAATTATGATAAATCTATTTTAAAATAAAAACTTACATTTGTTTATTTTAATAGCGCATCGAGCGAGCTTGCAATAATTCCAACGAAGAAATTAATTGCCCTCGGGCTTGGCATAGCTGATAGCGCGCCCTAGTTTGATGATTTTATTTAAGCCATTTAAGCAATTTGGTATCCAAATGGCTTAAATAAAATCATCAGACTGCCTGGAGTCCGAACCCGCGACGTTTGGTATACGAGGTTATCACGCTAACCTCTACACCAAGCCCCGAGGGCGGTTTAGACCATTAATTTGTGAAAAAAATATTTGTATTCTTGGATGGTTTATTGTTATATAGATACCCAAGAGAATAGAAATTGTTTTTGATAAAAGCTTTAAAAAAAGAGATTAGTTGATATTTCTGCCCATAGAGTGCTCTGACCGCATTTATCCTTCGAATTAGAAGAGAATTTCTTATTTTCTTAATTATTTAAAGAGTCTCCGAGATATTTGGAGATACTAATCATAGAAAGAATCCGTGTTTAATAAAGAATCCATAAAAAGTGATTTGAAATGATCAAAGAGAAATTTCTAAATAACATTTAAAGCTGAATGTCTGATTATGAGAGAAATGAGAGTCATGTTCATTTATACAATATACCAGTATTCTTTAATGTTATCAAGAATATAATGAATGTTGGTGTAGAGAATTGATTATTTTCTATAGCTTATTATTAGAAACACGTTTTTAAAGCAAAATATTGATGGGCAAAATCGTTCTTTTACTTTCTCTTACCTATGTATATATGTAATATATATTAGGGTCCGACCGAAACAAGATTTTCAACCGAAACCGAATATTCGGCCTCAACCTTAGTTTCGGCCGAAACCGAAACTTGTATTTTCTATAAAATTTTTTTTTCATTTTTTTCATTTTACCTTTTTTTTTTTTTTTTTTTTGAATTTTTTTCCCTCCCGTGAAAATCATTTTACCTTTTTTTTAGGGAGACTAAATTTTTTTCTCCCTCAAGTGCAAATTATTTGACCTTATTTTTTTTTTTTGCATTCGAGTCTCATCCCATTTTTTCAGACTCTGGTTTCGGCCGGCCGAAAGGTTCGGCTACTTTTTGGCCGAAACCGAAACTACGGCCGAAACCATGATTTTTGGCCGAAACTGGCCGAAACCGAATATTCGGTCGGTTCCTAATATATATATATATATAGAGAGAAAGTATTGGATTCATGTCAAAAAAATTCGATGTCGAGATTTTGATGGATCTTCACGTTTTGAGGTCCCCTGAATCCAAAAAAGTGGGTTTCGCAACATGGTCTGTCTGTCTGTCTGTGTGTGTTCAATTTTAAGCATGAAGTAATTGAGCTACGAGGTTGAAATTTTATATTTAAGTTAAACACCCCCGGGACCGGAAAAATAAGCTTTTAATCAAAATCGGCCAAAGAGTACTAGTACTTTACTGATGTACTTTTTCAGTTTTTTTCGATTTTCTCAAAATTTGCTCCAACGATTTTTTTTAAAATTCAAAAATCAATTATCTTTTAGATTCTCTTTAAAATGTATATTCTCATGTTGCAATTGAAATCTTCTGAAGCACACTTTACTCTTGTATTTCATAGGGAAGATAGGAGAAATGGTTGCCATGGTAACAAAATTAGACATGGGTGATACTGTATCAATCTGATATTTTGTATCAGGTATGAAAAAGTAACAAATAGTCATAATGGGTGCGAGCAAAAAATATCAGGTATTTGAGTAACAGCTACTCAGGCACACTCCACTAGACTCGTACTGGGTTTCTCGCGCTTGCGCATTGATCAAATACTTTCTTTTCACTTTAGAGCGTCTTTACCCGATACAGTTTTCGTTTCCCCTTTTCTCTCAATCCCTGCTTCTCTCTTGCGACCCTCAACTCGCGACGCCCCGCCCCGTCTCCTCTCTCCTGACAGGGCAATTTCGCTATTGCTCTGGCGCGCTTTTTGAACGTCATTCCGAATCATTTTTACATTTTTTACTCTACTTTTCTCACTAGGCCCTATAATAATTAAATACAAATCTAATTATTACTAAAATATTATTTCTCTTTTCTTTAATTTAAGAAAGAGAGGAGATGTGAAAAAAAAAAAATTTTTTTAATAGATAAGTTATGTTTTTTGAAACTTTTTTTATTTAAAAACATTAATTAAAAAAGTAAAAATACAAGTAACTGTGAATTTAAAAACATAATGAACTTGAATAAATTAAATTTCTTTCGCTAGTAAAGAAATTTGTTAATTATTTTTCTAGTGCAGTATATAACATGACATTTTTAATTTAGAGACATTAAAATGTCAGTTCAGTCAGTTTGGAAAACTCTTTAGTAATGAATAATTATGAGTTTTTGATTTTTCAAGTCAAGAATATTTATAAATACAGGGGAAAAAAACTTTGAAAAATGTTAATTTAGTCTCTAGTAAAATGACATTTCATTTGGGGTACTCTTTATTTATTTGACTTTGAAAAATTATTTTTTTAAATTATAAATACAATTTTTAAAATAAAAGTACACCTTGTATATTACTAAAGTATATTTTAATAGTTTCATGTTTATTCTTTTTTTCAAGTTAAGCAAGTTCTTATTGATAGCTTCACAATGATCGAAGTATCAAATCAGATTTGTGGCTAAATTACCAACGGTTGGAGACCAAGAAAATTACTACTACTACTACGTATCGAATCTGTTACTTGTATTTATGTGAAGTTAGCGTTGCTGAGTGAAATCTGTATCGGGTACAAAAATATCTGGTAAAAATATCGGGTACGAACAAGTACCTGTAACAGCGAGTACCTGGTACAGCAAAATCGCGTATCGACCCATGTCTAAACAAAATATAAATATTTTCCCATACTTATAAATTTTACATCTGAATTCAAATATTCCCTACTGCCGGGAACTAAATACATGTCGACATAAAAAATCTGGTGTGACAAGCACAGTACACAACTTTCGATTACCGAAGGTAAGAGAAAGTTGTGTGCTGTGCGCCAGTCACATCAGATTTTTTGAAGAACGGGTCGTTCGCCGTTCAATCTCTGAAACGACCCTTTCTCCACGACCCGTTCATCGTTCTTTTTCACTGTCTCTGCCCTCCCCCCGTCTCATTAAGGACGAAGGTTTTTTTTTTTTTAACATCCACACTTTGTTCTCATTCCCATAGTCTTTTTCGGCAACTTTGGCTATATAAGACGACGATAATCGTTATTTATGAATCTATCTATATTGGGGTCCAGGCATTTCTATTTAAGCCATTTGGTATCCAAATAAAATCATCGGACTGCCTGGGGTCCGAACCCGCGATGTTCGATATAGAAGGTAGACACGCTACCAACTAGACCAAGCCCGTAGGCAAGAAAATTATTATTACTACGTATTTCAATCCAATGCCTGCTTGAGAATTTTTTACATTCAAAGAATACTTAAATATTTCTCTATACATTTCCTATGGGAGAAATCGTAGCTTTAGGAATTAATAACTCAAAGAGTTATAGGAATTTCGGGATCCGAGTATTTTTCCGGGACTCTCCATAACGTCTCTATAAAACTGAAAAATTTGGTTTCAAAATTCCAACGGGGAGTTGGTCAAACAGAGCGTGTGACAGACGGACACTCCACAATTATTATATATAGATTAATTTAATATCGTATAAAAAGAATATAAAAACAAAAAACTGGTATTAAATTAGAAATTAAATTTTTCTAAATTCCACCAATATGAAATTGCGCAAGATCTGGCCTTAGAGAAAATTCGGATACTAGTACTAACTTTTTTTTTAGTTTTTTCCACTTTTATAGAAAAAAAAAGAAACGACTGAGCTCAGCTCGCCTACCCGGAACTTAGATATAATAAGATCAATAATTTAAGACTAAATGTAAATAAAAAAAAACCAGTGTTGCTAGTTTCAGAGATGTCAAACAATTTGGTTTTTAATCCTTTTTTTTTTTTTTTTTTTGAAAGTTAAAGAAGACATTTATTTATATAAATTCCTACTTTATATTTGTAATTAAAATAAGAAAATATGAGAAAAAAAAAAAACTGTAAAAAAATTTAAGACAGTACCTCTATTTGTAATGTTGCTGAATTAATTTGATATAAAAATAAAGGGTCGGACTAAGCCGAGCGCACAACTTTGCCCACCCACTATTCAAGAAAAAAATATTTGTCCCCCCCCCCCTAGAGCCCCCTAATGGTCCGATGTTTACCAAAAGCTTTTCAGTTCTTGGCCTCTACCCCTAGTTTATGGGTGCAAAATTTCATAACAATTGAACAAATAGTTTTTGAGATTTCGTTGACGAAAAAAATTACCACAGACATACACAGACACACACACACACACACAGAGACATCATTCCAAAAACTTCTTAAATGGATTCAGGGGACCTCACAACGCATTTTGGCAGCTTCAGAAAAATTTCGATTTTTTTTTACGATTATATTAACTTTACCTGTCCAACCTGATAAAAACTGATATGTAGAACGTTCAATATTTATTTGTGTATAAATATAAAAACATAAATGATTACAAAAATATAGAACCATAGAAACAATTAAATTGAAATAAATACATCTTCAACACAACCTACGGTTGATGGGCAAACTTAAAAAATCTTAAAAAAAGAAATTCTGGATATCAATTTGGATAAAATTCTTTGACATTTTCAAAATATTCTGTAACCTAAAAAAAAATAAATAAAATAAAATTAACTAGAATTTATTCTGTCTATTAATATTATATCAGCAGGGCCGCAGACAGGGGGGAGGCAGGGAAGACTATATCCCCGGGGCCCGGGCCCTCCGAGGGGGCCCGGCCCATTGCGCTCCAACTTCCAAAAAATTCTAATAAAAAATCATTTTCATGGTTAAAATTTCAATTAAAAAAAAATCATTTTCTTGAAATTTTTTTCCTCAGGGGTTTTTTAAACTTGATCTTTTTCACGACTCAGGATAGCTAAAAACGCAGATTTCAGTGGCTAATTTTCAAAAAATTTTCCATACCCCCCAGATTCTCCCGGAAATCCTCTGTCCGGATCTGGCCTCGATAAATTATTGTAACTCTTTGTTTAGGAAATTTTGAAGAATTTTTAATTAACTTTATTTAATTAAATATTGTAAGCTATATATAACTATTTCAAAAGTTGTGTCAAAAACTGTGTAATTGTTGGCCACAATAGTCTTTTATATAGCCTACTAAAATTTTTTTTTTTTTTTTTTTTTTTTTTTGGGGGGGGGGAAGAAAGTAGCCCCGGGGCCCGTCAACTCTGTCTGCGGCTCTGTATATCAGTTACTTATATTTACTGATCTAACTGTTATTTATTTAATTTCTTTGTTTGATCAATAGATGAATGAAAATATTATGATTTTACGATAAAATAAAAACACTTAATATGAGGATGCGTTACAAGGGCAGCCAAGGCGAAAAATAAAACAAAAATCTATTTTTTGTCGACGTTTCGAGTGCCGATAGCACTCTTCATCAGGACAAAAATGATGTCAATTCGTCAGGTTATTTGACATGGCAGTGTTCGAGGTCGAAATACTAGAGTCTTCAAGTAAATGTAAATTGGTTAAAACGTTGCTACACTGCCATGTCAAATAACCTGACGAATTGACATCATTTTTGTCCTGATGAAAAGTGCGATCGGCACTCGAAACGTCGACAAAAAATAGATTTTTGTTTTATTTTTCGCCTTGGTTGCCCTTGTAACGCATCCTCATATCATAATATCCAGCCATCAAGAAACAACTAGTTAAAAACACTTAATTAGAATACAATTTGCCCTCGGGCTTGGCATAGTTGGTAGCGCGCCTGCCTTGTATACCAAGGGTGGAGGGTTCGGATCCCATTTTTTTTATTTTATTTAAGTCATTTGGTTACCACATGGCTTAAATAAGACTGCCTGGACCCTATTCATTAACAACGTTTATCGTAAAAGGCTGTGTGTATGTGTGTGTGAATGGGAAAAAAGTGTGGGTGTTTAAAAAAAAAATCTGGTGTGACTGACGCACAGCACACAACTTTCTCTTACCTTCGGTAATCGAAAGTTGTGTACTGTGCTTGTCACACCAGATTTTTTGTGTCTACATATATTTAGTTCCCGACAGTACGGAACATATGATGAATTCAGATGTAAAATTTATAAGTATGGGAAAATATTTATATTTTGTTACCATGGCAACCATTTCTCCTATCTTCCCTATGAAATACAAGAGTAAAGTGGTTTTCAGAAGATTTCAATTGCAACATGAGAATATACATTTTAAAGAGAATCTAAAAGATAATTGATTTTTGAATTTTAAAAAAAATCGTTGGAGCAAATTTTGAGAAAATCGAAAAAAACTGAAAAAGTACATCAGTAAAGTACTAGTACTCTTTGGCCGATTTTGATTAAAAGCTTATTTTTCCGGTCCCGGGGGATGTTTAACTTAAATATAAAATTTCAACCTCGTAGCTCAATTCCTTCATGCTTAAAATTGAACACCCCCCCCACACACACACACACACACACACACACAGAGGCCATGTCGCGAAAACCACTTTTTTGGATTCAGGGGACCTCAAAACGTGAAGATCCATCAAAATCTCGACATCGAATTTTTGACATGAATCCAATACTTTCTCTCTATATATATATTACATATATACATAGGTAAGAGAAAGTAAAAAATTGATTAACTTTGGCGATTTTATTGCGTTGCGGTGACGTCATTATGAGACTTCCTTCATGTCCAAAAGGAGAGGACTTGACTCCCTCTTTTTACTTTCTCGTACCCTATATATGAAATATATAGGAGAGAAAGTATTGCGATCATGTCAAAAATTCGATGTCGAGATTTTGATGGATATACATGTTTTGAGGTCCCCTGAGTCCAAAAAAAGTGGGTCCCGCAAATTGGTCTGTGTGTGTGTGTGTGTGTGTGTGTGTGTGTGTGTGTGTGTGTGGACAGATTTTTAGCATGAAAGAGTTGAGCTAGCGGATTGAAATTTTATATTTAACTTAGGTACCTTTGAAGAATCTCAAAATAAGCTTTTGAACAAAATCGGCCAAAAAGTACTAGTACTTTACTGATGTACTTTTTCAGTTTTTTTCGATTTTCTCAAAATTCCCTCCAAGGATTTTTTTTAAAATTCATAAATCAGCTATTTTTTAGATGCTCTTTAAAATGTATATTCTCATTTTGCCGTTGAAATCTTCTGAAGACCACTTTACTCTTGTTCTTCATAGGAAAGATAGAAATGGTTGCCATGGTAACGGAATTTAAATCTTTTTCTTTTTATTAGATTAAAAATCAATTATTATTTAAATTCCCATTTTTTTAAAATTTATTTGTGTCTTTAATTGTTTCCGGGAAAACATATCTCTCTCTCTCTCTCTCTCTCTCTCTCTCTCTCTCACTTGCAAACATTATCGTCTCTCTCTACTCTTTTTAAATTCCCTTTCCACCTCATCTTCGCATTTGGCCAATGTTAATTTCCTATAGGGATTTGTATGTTAATTTCGATTCAAAAGGGGGTCCCCTTTGGAACTTTTTAGGCATTTAAAATTTTTTTTTCCAATTCTTATGAAATTTTGTATTTATTTACGATTCTATATTGTGTATAAAATGTCCAAATATGAGATTAAAATTTTGAAAAATAACCATAGTTTATTTCAAGCAGTCAACATTTAAAATGCAAGTTTGAAACTAAGGTGCTATAGGAAACTAAATATATCTCGACACAAAAAATCTGGTGTGACCAGCACGGTGCACAACTTTCTCTTACCGAAGGGTAAGAGAAAGTTGTGTGCTGTGCGCCAGTCACACCAGATTTTTTTTTGATTGGTTGGTTCATGTAGCTATTGTATTATTTACATTAAATTGAATTAGAAAAAAAAAACGCGTTATTATTTCCACTGGCTGGTCGCCACTTGACACCCATACACACACATACACATGCCGATATTCATCGATTAATCAAAGTCTCGTTGGCGCCGCCGCCGTACGTTTTTCGTATGTATCTTGGCATCCATTATTCATTTTATCTCTTTAAATGATGAAGTCATCTTCACAAAATGCACGTCGCAAACGAACGCAGATTTACACTCGTAAATCAACAACTAAAAAAAAGAAAAAAGAAAAAGGAGAGTAAGTGAATGAATAATAAATAACAACATCAAAGATTTTTGTACTGTAATATTTCTTTCTTTCTGTATTTCATGATACGTTCTTAGAAAAAAAGCTACTACTACCCGCCTTCAGCTGTCCGTACTTATAGTTAAGGGGCTTTGCTACTGACAGAAATAATTAATTTTTAAAAGGGAAAGATAATTTTAAAAAATCCGGTGTGACTGGTCGCACAGCACACAACTTTCTCTTGTCTTTGGTAATCGAAAGTTGTGTTCTGTGCTTGTCCCACCAGATTTGTTGTGGGCTACCTAACTTTTTTTTTTTTTTTTATTTCGCCCGTTTAGCCACGCGTCATTGGGCCAAAACTTCTACAAAATAAAGGAAGGTGAAGAAAATGGACTTTATTCGGCCCAAAATTATTTATTACCAATATCAACGTTTCGGGGACTATACGTCACCCATCCTCAGGGCAAAGGTCGTAAAAGTATTTCGTGCCTCCAGCACTCGTGTAATAAATACAACAATTATCTTGTTGTTTAAAGTGATGGCTTGAGCTCACCATATAGCCAAATTGTATGCAAAATTGAGTCAGAGTGGCTCGTGGTTAAAACTTGCATACAATTTGGCTATATGGTGAGCTCAAGCCATCATTTTAAACAACAAGATAATTGCTGTATTTATTACACGAGTGCTGGAGGCACGAAATACTTTTACGACCTTTGTCCTGAGGATGGGTGACGTATAGTCCCCGAAACGTTGACATTGGTAATAAATAATTTTGGGCCGAACAAAGTCCATTTTCTTCACCTTCCTGTAAATTAGACGGCCTTCCTCCATACGATTATAAATACATAAAAAGTAACATAAACCATAAAAAATTAATACAATATAAAACAAAACGAAAGCAAAGTTAATACAATAAAAAAAAAAGCAAAATTAATACAATACCAAAGCAAAACAAAAGCAAAATCAATACAATATGGAAACAAAACCAAAACAATATAAATACAATATTAAAGCAATATAAAAACAATATTAAGGCAAAACTAGAATCTATGAATAATAAGAATAAATGTAAAAATGTCTAAAATTGTATCTGTGAATTGTTGATGAATTTCATGAGTGGCTTGATGATTTGAAGATCTGTAGATTTTAATATGTTTCGGAGAGTCTAACTTAAAAATAAAATTCCAACCTCCTAGCACAATTCCTTCATGCTTTAAATTTGAACGCAGACCGACAGACGACATCAAATTTTTGACTTGAATCCAATCATGGGCGTAACTAGGGGGAGACCTCCCCTCCCAGAAGGAGAAATATGGGGCTTTCTAAGCCCCCCCCAGCGAAATTCTATAGTTACGCCCATGAATCCAATACTTTCTCTATATATATTAACATATACACGAGCCCCCGGGTTTGGCGTAGTAAGTAGCGCGCCTACCTCCTATACCAAACGTCGCGGGTTCGGACCCAGGCAGTCCGATGATTTTATTTAAGCCATTTGGATACCAGATGGCTTAAATATAAATGCCTGAACCCACAATAGATATATTCTCTACAACGGTTATCGTCAAAAGTCTTATATGGCCTAAGTTGCCGAAAAGACTGCATGAATGTGTGTGTGAATGCGAGTGTGAATGAGAAAAAAGTGTAAATGTTTTTAAAAAAAAAAAAAAAAAAAAAAAAAACATATACACATAAGAGAATATAAATATAAGAGATAAATATAAATAAGAGAAAGTAAAAATTAATTTTCTGCAATATTTTTTTGTTCCCTTTGTCCTTTGCTAATTAAATTAAAGATCTCTGGGACGTTTGCAATCGTCTAGAACTAGACACATATTCTTTCGCTATTTCTGTCGCATTCCTTTTCTTTCACGCCAAATGACTTAATTTTGAGATTTAAACAAAAAAAAAAAAAAAAGGGTGACGAAATAAAATTTTTATACAAAAGCTACGTGATTAAAATTATTTTATTTTCCTGCCAATATACATACTAGTCACAATGCCCTCTTTCGGCGTACGAATGTTTGTGTGTGCAAATTTTTTTACTTTTTCTTACCTATATGTATATAGGCCTATTGTTAATATACATAAGATAAATATAGATAGAAAGTATTCGATTAATGTCAAAAATTCAGGTCCTCTGAATCCAAAAAGTGGTTTTCGCAACATGGTCTGTCTGTCTGTCTGTCTGTGTATGTGTTCAATTTAAAGCATGAAGAAATTGAGCTAGGAAGTTGAAATTCTATATTTAAGTTAGGCACCCATCTGAGGCGTGAAAATAAGCTTTTAATCAAAATCGGCCAAAAAGTACTAGTACTTTACTGATGTACTTTTTCAGTTTTGTTTTGATTTTCTCAAAATTCGCTCTAACGGTTTTGATTAAAATTCATAAATCAATTATATTTTAGATGCTATTTAAAATGTATATTCTCATTTTGTCATTGAAATCTTCTGAAGACCACTTTACTCTTGTACTTCATAGGGAAGATAGGAGAAATGGTTGCCATAGTAACAAAATATAAATATTTTCCCAAACTTATAAATTTTACATCTTGAATGTACGGTACTGTCCGAAACTAAATATATGTCGACACAAAAATTCTGGTGGGACAAGCACAGAACACAACCTTCGATTACCGAAGATAAGAGAAAGTTGTGTGCTGTGCGACACTAACACCAGATTTTTTTGCTTGTACATACTGTATCTCTGTAAATATTAATCGGTTTCAAGTCTCGCTTCCTGTCCTAGAAATTTTTCCGGACTAAGCGATAAATTATATATATTTAGCTATCAATAAACAAATTAAGTATGTAAGCAACATTTTTTTAAATTTTCTTGTATATTGCTACCACCTTATTATTATTATGTTAAAAAAAAAAAAAATGTAAATCGATCTAGCCTAGAGAAATAGATAAAAAAAAGCTCTGCTCAACAGGCAATTTATGATTGATCCCAAAGCCAAATTATGATAATCTCTCATGTTTTTGCTCCATTTAATCTCAGCAATTACATAGATAGTTATCTTATTAATTTATAGAAGGAAAAAAAAAATAATAATGCAACTGATTGATTGATTGATTGATTTGATAAAATAACCATGTTTTTTTTTTTTTTTTTTTTTGTATCCCGGTGAATGAGTTTATTGTAATCTAGATCTAACAACAAATGAGATATGGTCTCATATGCTCAATAAACATTTTTCTATTCTAGTGTTACTGATCATTAGAGCCCGGATGTTCATCCACAATCAAACCTTAAAATATGCATACATTAATGATCTATAAGGTGACCAAATATGCACAATGGAGGGAAAAAAATCTGGTGTGACTGGCGCACAGCACACAACTTTCTCTTACCTTCGGTAATCGAAAGTTGTGAACTGTGCTTGTCACACCAGATTTTTTGTGTTGAGATATATTTAGTTACCGACAGTAGGGTACATTTGAATTCAAGATGTAAAATTTATAAGTTTGGGAAAATATTTATATTTTGTTACCATGGCAACCATTTCTCCTATCTTTTCTATGGAGTACAAGAGTAAAGTGGTCTTCAGAAGATTTCAATCACAAAATAAGAATATGCATTTTAAAGAGAATCTAAAAAATAATTGATTTTTGAATTTAAAAAAAAATCGTTGGAGCAAATTTTGAGAAAATCGAAAAAAAACTGAAAAAGTGAATCAGTAAAGTACTAGTACTCTTTGGTCGATTTTGTTCAAAAGCTTCGTGTCACGTCCCATGGGGGTGCCTAACTTAAATATAAAATTTCAACCTCCTAGCTCTTTTCGTTCTTGAGATATTTTGTTCACAGACACACAGACAGACACACACACAGACAGACCATGTCGCGAAAACCACTTTTTTGGATTCAGGGGACCTCAAAACGTGAAGATCCATCAAAATCTCGACATCGAATTTTTGACATGAATCCAATACTTTCTCTCTCTATATATATATTAACATATATACATAGGTAAGAGAAAGTAAAAAAACAGTAAAAATATTCACAAATTGAGCCGCATTTTATATTATTAGATTTTATAAGAATGAACAAGAAGCAATTTCTCTATATTTTCTTCGTTTAAGGACATGCGTTTATCTGAGAGAAGACGTTCTTATGGGTCGTTTTGATAACTTACCTACCCCAACATTAAAATAGCCTCCCTATGGGGAAATACATGGTGTTTGTCCTTCAGCTATTTTAATGCTGAAGGACAAACACCATGTATTTCCCCATAGGGAGGCTATTTTAATGTTGGGGTAGGTAAGTTATCAAAACGACCCATACGCAAAAAATGACCTTTGAAAGTGACAGGCGCAAACTTGAATGAAGAAATCTGGAACAAATTGAGATTGAAATGTTCATCTTTTACATTTCCACCATGTAAAGCTCGAAAGTTTGAAAATATTAAAAATAATTTTTAATTTTTGTTACTTTAAAAGCAATATTCAAAATATGCTTTTTTTCTTTTAAAAAATTTTAAAAAAATTGAAAAATAATGTGTTTTGGTTAAAAATTGGCAAAATGTGCGTTGTGCGTGGAATTTCTTCAAAATACGCACATATGCTCTGAACAAAGAGGGATTTCGAATCGAATACTCATGACTAGAGACCGGATTTTAAGCAAAATGCTTATTGCTGAATTTTATAAGCAGCCATTAGATATTTAATTTCTATACGAATTAGGAAAAACTAAGTGCATTGAGATTGCATTTTTTATGCTTTTTTTGCTTTTTTTGAGTTCTCATGCTTTTTTTCCCTTTCGTGCTTATTTGAACTTATTTTACGAATATTTATAATTTTTTTTTTTTTATTAAAAAACTTTTTTCCCATTCACGCATATACCAGGGACGTATGTAAGGAGGGGGAGGGCGCCCCCCACCCCCCCAAATTTTCCAAAAACCCCGCAGTGTGAAAAAATATAGCCCTGTAAAAAAAATTTTTTCCGCAGGGTGAAAAAAATTGGTTCCGCAAAAAAAAAATTTTTGCAGGGCGGGGCGGAATAAATTTAGTTTAAAAAAAAAAAAATTGTATATGCCATTGGTATGAGTAAAAATTGCTTATTAGATGCTTTTTTTTCAACTTTTATGCTTATTTAACAACTTTTTATTCGAGTTTTTTATGCTTTTTTAAGCGCTTTTTTTTCCATTTTTTTTATGCTTTTTTGTCCGGTCTCTACTCATGACAAATACAAAGTTTCAGGAACCTTTTTGGCTTCTATACAAACGCATTTGCATCAACATCCCATCCGGGCTCTATTGATCACACAGCACAGTAATCGAAAATTTTGACACACCAGATTATTTTGTTTAGTGGCTAAAAGCTTTGTATAGGTTAAGTTAGGTTGAAGTGGCTGTTCACAGAGAGGGAACACACTTAGGAAAATTAGGCCCTTTGTGATACCACGGTGGGGCTATCCCCCTTTCCTACCCAAAGAGGAAACTTGGGCAGGATGTTTGAATTATTTGCGGCTAGCTGGATTCGAACTCGAGCCGAGTTGAGACTTCAGACTTCGTAATCCTCAGCTTAGCCATTGCCTCCTCAAAGTATAAAAAAAAAAACTTAAATGCCGTACCTAGCTGTCGTTTCAGCCCCTTGTGCCATCCTTCATTTCCTTTATTGTCTCCTTGACCGTTCATTAGAAACGGATTTTTGCAGTCTTATAGAGGACGTTATGGAGGATCCAGGAAAAATACTCGGGTCCGCAAATTCTTAAAAGGCGTAAAAAATTCCAGAAACTCCAGAATTTGCCCATTGGAAAGCATTGAGTTTTGCCTCCTCTTATGAAAAATTGAAGCTGGCGGAGAGGCTAGTAGACTAGTAGAATATATTATAACAAAATAGGCCTGGAGTTAAAAGAAAGTAAAATTAATTGAATGAACTCACTTCTGGACCAGCACCTTATTTTCTATATTCTTTGTTCTGATGATAAAAAAAAAAAAATAAATAAATAAATAAAGAATAGAAAAGAAAAGCGGATTAGAACAATTTATTGAATGAGAAAAGCTTCTTAAAGTAAAGTTGGTGCTCTTTTATTATTATATAACTTTCAATGCAATTTGTTAGTTTTTGTCATCATCATCATCATCATCATCATCATCTCGATCATAAAAAATAAAGAAGATTAAAATGGGGTTGAAAATGAAACAGAGAAAGAGAGAAGTGTAAAAAAAATCTGGTGTGGATGGACGCACAGCACACAACTCTTGTCTTCATTAAAATAAAGTTGTGTTCTGTGCTTGTTCCACCAGATTTTCTGTGACAGCACATATTTAGTTTCCGACAGTAAGGTACAGTGAGGGACAATATTAAGTCCCACCCATGCATTTTCTAATTGTGATTATTTCATAGTTTTTTAAAAAATATTAAATATTTTTTAATGAAAACTTTCATGGTTCAAATCTAGACAATTTCCAATAGAGATTTTCATTTTCTTTTATAAAAATAATGAAATAATCACAAGTAGAAAACGCATGGGTGGGACTTAATATTGTCCCTTACTGTTCATTAGTATTCAAGACGTAAAATTTATAAACATGAGAGAATATTTATTTTTTGTTACCATGAGCAACCATTTCTTCATTCTTTCCTATGAAGTACAAGAGTAAAGTGTGCTTCAAAAGATTGCAAAATGAGAATATACATTTTAAAGAGCATCTAAAAAAATAATTGATTTTTAAATTTTAATCAAAATCGTTCCAGCGAATTTTGCAAAAATCGAAAAAACTGAAAAACTACATCAGTTAAGTACTAGTACTTTTTGACCGATTTTGCTCAAAAGCTGTGTTACATCCCATGGCGGTATGGAACTTAAATATAAAATTTCAACTTCCTAGTTCTTTTCATTCTTGAGCTATTTTGTTTAGAGACAGACCATGTCGCGAAAACCACATTTTTTTGGATTCAGGGGACCTCAAAACGTGAAGATCCATTAAAATCTCGACATCGAATTTTTGACATGAAACCAATACTTTCTCTCTATATATACTGTATATATACATATATATAAGAGAAAGTAAAAAGAAAAGGAAGAAGGGAAGATGATATCACACTCATTTTATAAATGGCACTAACATTTAATTAATGAACATAAATCTAGTCCACATGTACAGTGAGGGACAATATTAAGTCCCATTCAAGGCATTCAAGGCTTTGCTCTCATACTCTCTTGTGGGTAATGAAAATTTAAAAAAAAAACATTCGACTAAATACATATGAACTGTATTATTACTAATTTGACTACATCTATTTTGTATGTTAATAATATAAAATATACTCTTGGAGGGCTGAAGATGGCTTTGTTGATCATAGCCGAAACGTTCCGAAATAAAGAGTGTTAACAAAATAGATGCTTTTTATTATTGGCTGCATCCTCTTTTTGTATCATTAATCCAATTTGTTATAAATATTAAGTCCCACCCATGTGTTTTCTACTTGTGATTATTTCATTATTTTTATAAAAGAAAATAAAAATCTCTATTGGAAATTTTCTAGGTTTGAGCCATGAAAGTTTTCATTAAAAAATATTTAATATTTTTTTTTTTTTAAAACAATGAAATAATCACAAGTAGAAAACGCATGGTGGAACTTAATATTGTTCCTCACTGTACCGTACCATATGAATGTTAAACTAGCAGCAAACCCTGCCAAGGTGGACAAATTCTCTTTGACGTTTCGGGAACACATCATCATTCCCTTCCTCAGGATAGAAAGTCATTGCCAACTAGTTTATCCGAGGTATAGCTAGTTATATAGAGATGTGAAGCAATCGGTCCTAAGAAATATAGCAACTAATTTACGGAGAGAGTATTTTTCTTTTTGTTTTAAGATACAAATTATCTGCAGCAAGTGATTAGGAAATAGGCGAGGGCCCACTAGTCTCTACCCATTTAAAATGAAGACAATATCCTGAGAAGTGTTTTTCTTTATACAAACAGACAGAGAGACAGATGACCAAATTTTAAAACATACAAAGATGAGAATGCATCTTCTTATATTAAACAAATATCCTCTCTCTGATTCTTCAAGGCCATCAAAACTAAAATGACAATCAAAGAGAGAGAGAGAGAGAGAATAATAATAAATAAATAAATCTCTCTTAACCTATTTAATTTAAATATTCATTTATAGTTAAAATGCAAAGGCTTTTATGGTGATTGAGATACGATCAATATGATAATTTCCTCTCTCTCTCTCGCTCTCATCTGGATAATCCATCTGGAGGCTACTACTACTGGAAATTTTATATTTTCATAAATAAGAAAGAATATCCGCTTGTTTGACATTTGCATATGGAATTTAGAAATAAAAATTTTTTAAGAGGCCTGACAATAATTTATTCCTCGTCTTTTTTTATTAGATTTAGGGCCGGTTGCTTCACTTCTAATTAACGGATAATGTTGTCGACAATGAAATTCGAGTCTTAACTTCTACACTGTAAAAAAAAAAATATGAATTTTCAATCATTTTTCATATACTTCGGTGATTTAATATTAATATACCCAGGATATGAAATAAAATTAATATAAAAGTTTATGAACAAATTACCAACTTTTAAACTTATCTTTTTCTTTGTGTGCCGCCAAATTTTGAAATCGTTAAAAGTGTACCGCGACAAGTTGATAATCACTGGTCTAAACGTTCTCAAATAACTCGACTACCTCAAGGAATTTTTATTAATATTATTTTATAATTATTTTAAGGAAACTTGAAATTATTCTTTTAAAATTTATTTCACAAATCTAAATTTATTAAATTCTGGTTTGAAATTCGCGCTCTAAACTATTTAAATATTTATGAAGTTCATACTAATTAAATAATTTTTATAAAGTAATTCAACTAAATAGCTATAAAAATTAAAATTAAAATTAATAATTTTTACCAAAATAATTAATTTTAAAATAGGCTACAAGAAATTTGTTAGGTTGGCAACAAATTGAACTTTCTCATATATATTCATAAACAGTTTATGAAACAGACTTCCTATACTTGTATATGAAGTTTTCTTGAAAATTTTTAACAGTGTAGTTAAATATCGTTAGATTTAATTCTGAGTGATTTAGAAACATGGAGTCTTGTTTTCGCCGCCGGTGCCTTCCTTCTTCGTTTGCAAGGGTCAGAGATAAAAATATAAAAAACCTGACTTCTAGGAATGAAGGCAAAGGTGGGAAAAATTGAATTAAGCTCTGACATTTATGATTAAATAAGAGTCTATATCGTAGTTAGTAAGCTAAGACTTGGAGGTGAACTTAGAAACACAAGCCTTGTTTATTTATGTTTTTTCGATTCCACTCCCCTTTGGTTTTTGGATTATCAATATTGGCGTTTGTCAACATTTTCGACCATGGGGAAAAAGGGGGAGGGATTATATAAGTTAAATAAAAATGATCTGATGATTTTTTTGTGTATGTGTGTCTTGCCACACAGGATGAAAATAAATTTAAAATTTTTTTTTTAGACAAGGAATTAGAGCGTTAACAAAAAAAAAAATCTGGTGTGACTGGCGCACAGCACACAACTTTCTCTTACCTTCGGTAATCGAAAGTTGTGTTCTGTGCTTGTCACACCAGATTTTTTGTGTCGACATATATTTAGTTCCCGACAGTACGGAACATTTGAATTCAGATGTAAAATTTATAAGTATGGGAAAATATTTATATTTTGTTACCATGGCAACCATTTCTCCTATCTTCCCTATGAAATACAAGAGTAAAGTGGTCTTCAGAAGATTTCAATCGCAAAATGAGAATATACATTTTAAAGAGAATCTAAAAATTAATTGATTTTTGAATTTAAAAAAAAATCGTTGGAGCAAATTTTGAGAAAATCGAAAAAAACTGAAAAAGTACATCAGTAAAGTACTAGTACTCTTTGGCCGATTTTGATTTAAAGCTTATTTTTCCGGTCCCGGGGGATGTTTAACTTAAATATAAAATTTCAGCCTCATAGCTCAATCCCTTCATGCTTAAAATTGAACACACACACACAGACACACACACAGACAGACACACAGACAGACAGACCATGTCGCGAAAACCACTTTTTTGGATTCAGGGGACCTCAAAACGTGAAGATCCATCAAAATCTCGACATCGAATTTTTGACATGAATCCAATACTTTCTCTCTATATATATATTACATATATACATAGGTAAGAGAAAGTAAAAAAAATACGCTAAACGTTTTAAAATTTTTATATACTCTTCTTATAAATTACATAAAAAAAAGGGAAGAAGAATTTATTATTAAATAGATCTATATATTAATATAATATATTTCGCAAATATCCGTCTGTCTGTCTTCCCGTTGGAATTTCAAAATGGCTCCACGCTCTCTAATAGAGGAGGTTGTGAATTTTACCTCATGAAATTTTTTTTTTTTTACTGTTTGATTTGTACCAAGCCACCGAGGACTTGTGCCTGTAGAACGGATAGTTAATAAACTATTAACCGTAGTCTCTAAATGCATAACAATAAGCAAATTCTTTAGTGTTGCTAATTTGGTTGCCTACCTTTTAGTGAATACCCAAAAACTTGACTTAAGGGGGAACGGGAGCGAAGGTGTTACGCATGTTTTTCCCGATAAGATGGCCTAGTGTGTCATAAAAAGTATGCCCAAAAAATCAAGTAATTCAAACATTTGCCAAGAGATGTCAGAATGATAGCTAATAATATTTAATGCTTTGGTTGAATTTCATTGATCTTTTAACAATAAATACTTTATAAATGTTATTATATATTATGTATCTTTTATAAAAGCATAAAAAATATATAAATATAGGCTATTAGGGAATCTTCTGTTAGCCTAGCCTGCCATCTATTGCAAGAATGGTGAACTAATTTGACAGTTGATTTTTAAATAAATCATCTAAGCTTATTTTAAAAATTTCTTAATTAATATGTGATTAATAATAACAATAAATTCATTTTTAAATTTTTAAAGATTATTGGGACAAATTGTTTTTTCGTATTTGCTTGATAACAAAAAAATTATTTACGATAATTTTTTAATAAGTCATTAAAAAGATTATAGCTCGATGTTCCAATAATCTCTTATGAATTTAATTCATTTAAAAAAAACCCGCATTGAAAAATTCCTTATAATAGTCTAGTTTTTTTTTTTTTAAAGTACGTTTAGACGTTGCTCCTGAACCCCCTTAAAACGTTCTGTCATGAAAGTAAAAGGCATGTGGAATTAAATTAAAAGCACATGTAGTCCAAGGAAAGGTTATATGATGATTAATGATTTTACATATCATCTCTCCCCCCTTCCCTTTCTCTTCTCTTCTCTTTCTTTCGCTAATGATACAAGATAAGAGAGAGAGAAAATAAATCTCTCTGATAATTAAACAATTGTTGTAATTCTCTCCCGCTGGACCGATAAGGGTGAGGCTTAACGAGAATTTATCATCAAATAAAAAAAAAAGAGATAGAAAAGTTTTTTCATCATTAATCGTAGAGATTTAATTATTTTTTATTTATAAGTTATTAAATAGCATATTACTCTTGTACTGAACCTAGCGAGAGATTGCAATCTCTAGAAGAACTAGAAAATATTAATAAAAATACCATAATCCCAATAATCTTTAATTTTTTTTAAAAATTTAAAAATGAATTTATTGTTATTATTAATCACATATTAATTAAGAAATTTTTAAAATAAGCTTAGATGATTTATTTAAAAATCAACTGTGAAATTAGTTCAGCATTCTTGCAATAGATGGCAGGCTAGTCTAACTGACGATCCCTATTAGCTTATATTTATATATTTTTATGCTTTTATAAAAGACTAGCTGCGGTAGGGTTGCCTTCGGCAACCCTACCCCGCTAGACCCCTGGCGGGCGGCGTCTCGGGATATGACTAAGAGATGTCCAGATAAATGTATTTTAATTAATTATGAAAAAGAGTTTTTATTTTTTATTTTAAATATTTGATTAATATATTTTTCAATTATTTACACCCCTAAGGAAGCGTAATTTTAAATTTTATTAAAAACGAATGAAAAATAAATTTCAGGGGGGGTCAGGGGGGTGATTGAACTTTCTGATGTCTAAAATACCATTTTTCAATTATTTACACCCTAAGAAAGCGTCATTTTAAATTTTATTAAAATCGAATGAAAAATAAATTTTAGGGGGGGTCAGGGGGGTGATTGAACTTTCTGATGTCTAAAATACCATTTTTCAATTATTTACACCCTAAGAAAGCAACATTTTAAATTTTATTAAAATCGAATGAAAAATAAATTTCAGGGGGGGGGGGTCAGGGGGTGATTGAACTTTCTGGAGTCTAAAATACCATTTTTCAATTATTTACACCCTAAGAAAGCAACATTTTAAATTTTATTAAAATCGAATAAAAAATAAATTTCAGGGGGGTCAGGGGGTGATTGAACTTTCTGGGGTCTAAAATACCATTTTTCAATTATTTACACCCTAAGAAAGCAACATTTTAAATTTTATTAAAATCGAATAAAAAATAAATTTCAGGGGGGTCAGGGGGGTGATTGAACTTTCTGGGGTCTAAAATACCATTTTTCAATTATTTACACCCTAAGAAAGCAACATTTTAAATTTTATTAAAATCGAATAAAAAATAAATTTCAGGGGGGTCAGGGGGTGATTGAACTTTCTGGGGTCTAAAATACCATTTTTCAATTATTTACACCCTAAGAAAGCAACATTTTAAATTTTATTAAAATCGAATAAAAAATAAATTTCAGGGGGGGGGGTCAGGGGGTGATTGAACTTTCTGGGGTCTAAAATACCATTTTTCAATTATTTACACCCTAAGAAAGCAACATTTTAAATTTTATTAAAATCGAATAAAAAATAAATTTCAGGGGGGGTCAGGGGGTGATTGAACTTTCTGGGGTCTAAAATACCATTTTTCAATTATTTACACCCTAAGAAAGCAACATTTTAAATTTTATTAAAATCGAATAAAAAATAAATTTCAGGGGGTCAGGGGGGTGATTGAACTTTCTGGGGTCTAAAATACCATTTTTCAATTATTTACACCCTAAGAAAGCAACATTTTAAATTTTATTAAAATCGAATGAAAAATAAAAAAAATAAAATTTTAGGGGGGTGGGGGTGGGGGCGCAGAGCGGAAAAATCTTTTCAAATGTCGAATTGTTAGGGGGGGGGGGGGGGGGGGGGGAAGAGTTTTTATTTTTCATTTTAAATATTTGATAAATATATTTTTCATAAAGCGAGTTAGATCCTGTTTTCCAATGCTTTGCTATGGGGTAATTGATAACCCCCAAAAAGGGGGGTTCCCTACCCCTAATTCGATATAGTGATAGCCTAAAACCACCCCCGGAAAATTCCCTACCCATTAAAAAAAAAACTCCATGAAAATCGGTCCAGTAGTTTCGGAGTCTATGCGTTACAAACAGACAGACAGACAGACAGACAGACAGACAGACAGACAGACAGACAGAGATTGTCTTTTATATAATAGTATAGATACATAATATTTATAAAGTATTTATTGTTAAAAGATCAATGAAAATCAACCAAATGCATTAAATATTATTAGCTACTATTCTGACATCTCTTGGCAAATTTTTTGAATTAATTGATTTTTTGGGCATACATTTGATGATACACAACGCCATCTTATCGGAAAAAACATGCGTAACCACTTCGCTTCTCATATAAACATTAAATTTTATTTAGTGAGTGAATGTTGGGAAATATTCAATTTTAGTTGTAAAAAGTTTTGAATTTCTTTTCAAATGTTTCTTTTTCAATCGATATTTCAATATCCCCCAATATTCACGCTATTTTGAACTCTTGAGTAATTTTTGTTTATTCTTAACGATATTAATGAATTATAACGATAAATGATTATTATTTAATTCGTACAAAAGTTAAGTATTACTTCAAATCCGATGCCATCGTTTAGAGCTACCTCCTTCCTGGATGTCGTTCTAACGGATCTTCTCAGACCATACTAGTCAATTAAAATGATTTTTTCCAACGAATTTCATATCTGAAAGATGTGATCTAATTAACCAACCAATACAATCTACCGGTAGATCTCTCATAATTAGTGAGTGAAAATGTTACAGATAGAAGGAAAACTTGAAGGCTGAACCTTAAATAGAAAACGAATATTTAAAAATCACATCAATGATTACAATGTGCTTTGTAATTGATTTTGTTCAAAAGCTTATTTTCACCTCTAATAGGGGGGGGGGGGGGGAAGCTAATTTAACTATAAAATCCCAACCTCGTAGCTGTTTTCGTTCTTGCGATATTTGGTTCACAGACGCACAGACAGACCAATTTGCGGGACCCACTTTTTCCGACTCAGGGGACCTCAAAACGTGTATATCCATCAAAATTTCGACATCGAATTTTTTACATGATCGCAATACTTTCTATAGATATTTTATACTGTATATAGGGTAAGAGAAAGTAAAAAATTATTGAAATGAAATTTCAACCCATTGAAGGCAAATACAAATAAACTTGGACTTAATAATAATAGTAATAATGGCGCCATGCAAGGTGACTTTGTGACGTCACCAGGGATTAATATTTAGCTCGCGTTTCGTTTTTTATTACAAATCTTCTTCTTCGTCATAGTGAATATATTAAAAAAATAAGTAAATAAATAAAAAGAATATTATTAGAATGGAGAAAAATAAAACAAAATTTAGCAAAGGGATTTTTGCGCAAATAAGAATGGCCTAATTTGCCGAAAAGACTGTGTGAATGTGTGTTTGAGTGCGAGTGTGATTGGGAAAAGTGTGTGTTAAAAAAAAGGGAAGGGGAGGGAAGGAATCTTTAAAATATAATAATTATAATAATAATAAAAAAGGGATATTTCAAAGAATACATAAATGTTTCCCCTTACAGGGAGAAATCGTAACTTGAACAATTAATAACTCAAAAAGTTATAGAAATTTAGGGACGAAATTAATTTTTCTATAATCCCTAGGTCATTTAAAATTTCATTTCAAAATTCCAACTGGATTGTGCCCAAACAGCGCGTGACAAACGGACATTTGACAATTATATATGTAGAAGACAAAATTTACTCTTTTTTTTTGTTTATTATTCAATCAATGTTAATATAGGAATAGTTTATTTAAAAATATTATTAATTAAAAATATATTTTCTATTAAAAAAATGGAATTGGCATACATATAATATAACCTCAAATTACGCATTCATTTGAGGTTTTTTTTTTAATGACGATCTATATATGACTTGACTATGCAAATAATAATAAACTTTTACTTTTTATAATAAAAAAAAAAAAAAATTTAATTTCTACTTTTTTTATTTTAGCATCAAAATGCAATTTTTCAAATGAAATGGAGAAAACGAGAGAGAAAAAAAAAAGATTTGAATTGGAATTTATTTATTATACAGAGATTGAATTTAAAATGAAAATAAATAGAAGGGAAGTTATGAAGGAATTTTTCTTATATGAGAAAAATGCAAAAAAAAAAATGCTTTTATTTTGGAATGATATTAAAATTCGAAATATCTTCTAGCAAAATAATGCACTCAAAGATTAATTTAATTTGGCTATTAGACTAAAAAAATTTATTTTTTTAATTTAGTGTATTTATTTTTTTAGCATTTACATTTAATGAGAGGAATAATAATAATAATTGTTTAAAAAAAAGTTTTAATTATTATTTACATTATTTAATCAAAACCTATATTTATATTTAATAATAATTTTTTAAAATTGGGAAAAAAAATTCAAGGAAATTAATAATACACTTTAATTAAATAGTGTAAATAAATAATTCACTAATTATTATTATTAATATTACAATACCAAATATTAGCAGATTTTTTTCGAATTTTAAATACGCAAATACAAATTGTATTTTAGCTTGTTAGGGAAAAATTTATTGGAAATTTGTTTGATGAAATAACGAACGACTAATGATGACGATTGTTATTCATTAGAGAGAGAAAAATAATAATAAGGTAGAAAATCTAAGAAAATAGAATAATTATAATTTTAAGATAAAGGAAAAAAGAGAAGAGATTTCATAACTAAAACGAATTAATAATCTTTATCTACTAACCTTCAAATTGTGATGGCGATTTAAGATAAAAATAATTCATTTCAGGGTTAATAAGGACTCCAATCATATTTACCAATGCAAAATTTATTTTTAAAATAAAAATTATTCAATTGTTTATTTCTTTAGGATGCTTTCCATTTATTTATTTTGGAATGCATTCCTTTTTTTTTTTAATTTAATTTTGCAAAGAGACGTCATTTTGATATTTTCTTTTATCAATTTATTATAATTTGCGATTGTCTTCTCTCTTCTTTCTTCTTCTTTCATCTCAAAGAGCTAAGCTATAAATAAACCCCTTAAAAGCCAATTTAAATTGAACTTAATTCCAAGCACATTTCGCATGGAGATATTTTCAGACTTGTGCGACTAAAAACAGATCTCAATGGAATGAATAAACTAAAATAGATATTAGATTGGATAAATTATATCGCTTTCTTGTTTCTTTTTTTTTTAAAGTTTAGTCAAGATATAAATTTTCAATTCTCACTTAATTAAATAAATAATTAAAATTATATTTTAACTGCTGTTTTGATACACGTAGTAATTTGAACACATTTTCAAACACATGAGGATTGTCAAGATAGGAGATCTTATTTATAAATAAACAATCAATTTTTTTGGATTTTCACAGATCTCCTAGTGAAAGTCGAATCTAAATGACAAGAGAAATTAGTTATTTACAAAATAAAAATGTGAGTAACAAATTGTCTATTAAATCCCTAACAATAAATATTTCAGAGTGACTCCATCTTGTTATTAGGCCTACTAGATTTACATGCGCAATCAAAACAAATTCTCTATTGAATAGAATTTTCTCATTTGAATTATAACATATTATAAAATTCCATTTTTAATTTATTCAATTAAATTTAGACACATTTTATTATATTAATTTAATTTGATATTTGTAAAATCTATAAATTTCGGCTGCCTTTGTTAAATGTCAATGTGAAGGTTAGTATTTCTTAATCTTTTTCGTTTAATTTATTTAATATTAATTTTATTTCTTTGAGTATCCAATCACTGTATTATTTATTATATAACAATTTCGACAGGAATTTTTTTTTTTTTTTGTATTTCAAACATGAATTAAAAAAAAAAATATATTGTATATATGGGACAGGCATTCCACTAAAAACTCTGGTTTTATTTGATACGTTCATATTTTACAACAATGGTTGCTGACTACTCTCTACTACACTATACCGCAATAAAAACAGCTGTGAATTTTTTCAAATTTTTTTTTTTACCCAACTGAAAAAAGTTATTAATTAAAAAAAAAAAATGTTATTCGTAACTTTCCAGGTATTCCTCCTCCGAGAAGAATAAAAAGATACTTTGATTTATTCTGTGTTTATTGCCGCACCTGCATTTAGTGCCGCAAGTTCCATTGTCGTCCGACATAAACCGGAATCCAGGAAAGCTATATTTATTCAGAAATATACACTAATAAACAACGTCTCCAAAGACAAATCAAAACATAACATAGACAACCCACTTTACATCTTCCTTTCTTTCAAAAGTTAGATTCAATGGAATCTTTTTGGCTGCTTTATACCGGACCTTGAAAACTTCGTTGAACCTGGTGACGGTCGGACAACAGTTTGGAGAGGAAACTAGAGGTTAGAGGTTCGGATCTTCACCTTTAGAAATATCCACGTTTCTCTGGTTCTCGCCTTCTTCAGTTTGGAAGTCTAATAAAATTTCCACATTCTCTTCCTCCTTTTCCTTACACCTGATGGACATACAGATGGGCCATCGGGTTTGATTAAAGTATCAAAATAAACGCTTCATTAATTTTCGCATCCTCTTGTCCATATTCTTCTGTCTCTTTTTTCTTACTTTTACTTCATTTTGTCTCATTTTTGTTTTTACTTTTATTTTTTTTTATTTTTTATTATTTTATTTTCTACTTTTACTTTTGTTATTTTTTCTTTTTATTATTACCTTATATTATCTCATTGTATATGCACACTGTTGTGAGAGAATTGAAAAAAATTTTGTAATTCTTTAAGAATGCTCAAAGAGATCATATATGATCTCAGAGCAGAAATAAACTTATCTATCTATCTATCTATCTTTTGGGTTCTGCAGGATTTGATTTAGATTTGTAGGATCTCTGAATTGGGGTTCTATGGTTGACATGAGGTTTGTCCTACTTGCCGTAAACTGTACGCAGTTTTATTAGGGGATTAGGGGGAGGGGTGCAACGGGGGAGATATCGGGGGGGAAAGTTCAAAAAGGTAAAATATTTTCGGAGGAAAATGGTGGAAAAAAAAAAAAAATTTCGAGAAAAATTTTGAGATCAGAGAAAAAAGGAGGGGGGGATAAATTTTGCCCCCAAAAAAATCTCCTAGTTCCGCCCTGACATATTGCATATTTGCAGTTTGCATATTGGTGAATTTACAATGTGGAACCTAAATAGATGAGCATTCGACCTGTTGTGGTTAATTCTCAGGGTTACTGCTGATCTTGTGAGAGATGGAAATGCTTTGAACCACGGATGCCCTTAATCTTATGGAGAAAAGAGCCTTTTATCTGACTGGTCAAATTCCAAGAATCTTTCAGCATTTCAGATTTTATAGTAGCTATATAATCTTGCCATGGCGCTTCTTCCTTCATTTAGGATTTGTCCTGAATGGCTAGCTCTTTTAGCAAGATGATTTCCTTTGCAAGTTGAATGGCCCTTAACCCATTGAAGAAAGATTATCACCCCTTCTCTAGCTGCTTCCTTTAACAGTAAAAATCTGTCCAGTGAAAGTTTACTTATTTTTCTCTGCATATTTATTGATTTTATGGCCTGTAATGCACTTTTAGAGCCTGACATTATTGTGGATGAAATTTGGTTGTAATTGGAATAGATTGTAGCTTCCCTTATGGCAATAAGTTCAGCAGAAAATACTGACAGGAGTTTAAAGTCGAAATTTATTTAAAGGACGAAAAGCATTTAACGGATCTCTAAAAATTATTATTTTCCTTTCAAATCTTCTTTTCGCCTGCTGTGGGCATTAAAACTCGGAATATAAATTCAACATTCGTTGTGGTATATTCTAATAGGCTATTTATTTTTTTAATTACACTTCTATAGCAAATAGATGTCTTTTATTTATTTTGGAATCTTTCCAATTGGATTCATTCATTCATTTCCAATTTTTTTTATTTTTGACTGAAGAGTATAGATAGAATATTTCTTTTTTTGATCTATTTGTATTTATATTATTAAACGGTAGGATAGAGATGCAATTTAGCCTGACTGATGACTGAGTGACTGATATCATTGCAAGATTAATCAAAAAGGATCAACCGAAACGAATCGATTTGGATAGGGATAAAAAAAAAAAAAAAAAATAGATTCCCTCTCTCAGTTTAATAACCAAGGATATATCATTGGAATCCAACGAATTTGTCATAGCGAGAAAATTCCCTTATAAAAAAAAAATAAATAAATTAGCGTGATTAGTTCTTAAAAAAATCTATAGAAATTTGTATGATATTTTATAAGATTTTCTTGTCATATTCAAATTCACTTTTATTAATCAAACTCCTAACAGAGATCCAACACGGGAACCGAGGGTTTGGTACAAATTATCGGAAGTACAAAATTCAAAAACGTTATTAATGAGTAGACTGGATTGTAGAAAGGAAACGAAAAATGTAAAGGGAAGCTCAATTTCCCTCTCTTTCCTCATTTCCTTTCAGTGAAAAGATCACGAATGAACGAGAAGAACTCGACTCTCTCCTTCCCCTTTCCCCTTCTTGGAAACCGTACGAATTAACGAGCTTTCTATGCTGAAAATACGAATTAAAGATTTTTAAGTGACTGGAGATAAAAATAATACGAATTGAGAGGGGTCTCGATGATTGTTTTTATACCAATTATCGGGATTTTCTCTGGGGACCGACAGGTTCGTACGAATTAGCCGGAAATACGAATAATCTGGATTCCACTGTATTTTTAATACTTTTTGAGAAAACCATCTTAAAGTTGGTAAAAATAAACTTGGGAAGCATTTCCGAGGCTCCTAGTTGAAGAGACATTCCTTTAGAAAATCATAACTTCCTTTGTTTTCAACATATCAAGCTAGCTGAAGCCCTCACTGAAGTATTAAGAAAAAAAATGCAGATTTAGATTCCATTTATCCGTCATTTCTTCTTCCAGTATCTCGCAAGTCATCGGGTGTACCAGCTGAGTCCTAATCGTCTGACACTATGCATAAACTAGATACAATTGAATCTTGAGAATTGTCTGTTCGTGTGTAAATTACAGCTGGGTGGAGTAAACTTGTCCAATGATATCCTTGAGCTTCATCTTGAGGAATGAAGAGACTTCTGGCTTGTTCCTTAGCCTTTTAATATTCTCCCTAAGGTATTCTCTCCACATTCTTTCATAAATGGGGCATTTTCAAGAACATGTGTTGCAGGTCCTCATTTTCCGGGGTTGTCCATCAGATAATAATTTCCAATGGAGTCTTGCTTTCCTGGTTTTGCAAAAGAATTTTGTCAGAAATACGGGGGGAACGTTTCTTTAATATATTGAACAATGATTTGTTGAGTTTCATATACGAAGTGAACATCCTGTTCCAAATTGTCTGACACTATGCATAAACAAGATACAATTGAATATTGAGTATTGTCAGTACGTGTGTAAATTACAGCTGGGTGGAGTGAACTTGTCCAAAGATATCCCTGAACTTTACCTTGAAGAATAAATTTATTTTCTAGTGTGACTCTTCAAAATATTTATTCTCCATCACGCACACCGCAAACCTCTCCTCACAAAATATCATTGTAACATACTAATCGGTTCTTGGAATAAAAACAAAAATCCTATGAAATCCAAGTTTTGACATTATTTCATTGAATTTAACATTTAGGCTTTTCTTTTAAACCATCTAAGGCACGATTCACCTTTAAAACTTTACATCCGTTTTCGCAAATTAATCCTTGAAGAAGCTTAATATAAATTTTTATAGACATCAACCAACATAACTAGATACCCACATAAAGCACTCTGACTCCTCTGTCAGCGAACTTTCCATTCATAATGTGGATTTTCTGAAGAATAGGATGGAATGTTTTCCAATGCTTTTAAACAACTCAATGAATTTGTTAATATTTAATTTCATTCATTAGTTGGGAATTAATGAATGTCAGATTCTGAATTCTAAGCTGCCTCTCGTCGAACTTGGCATGGATCGGCGATCTCTCACTCCAGGGCTGACTTCTCACTCAATTTTCTTGGGCTGCTGGATTTTCTCTGCTCTCATGGAGGCCTTAAGGGAGAGTCACAGACTTCTTGCAGTCCTTCTCGCACCTCCATTTCTTTTTGTTTTTATAAATGGCAGATCACTTGAAGCAATATTTTCACACCCAAGGTGAAAAATATTCTTGCAAGAGCATTGGATCGAGTCGTTTTTGCTCTTCGGTACCTGATGGTCACAGGTCACTTCACTTGCTTTGCCTCGTATTTAAGTATAAATAATGTGATATTAATAAAATTGAGTATTAATTCCTAATCCGGATCAAAACTCGACCAAAATAAAAATTCGACTTTTTGTTCTTTAAATGACACGCAGAGTCTTCTGTAAACATAATAGGATTCTAATTAATATCAGCTTTATTTATCAACTTGGTTTTACAACTAAATCATAACAACAAAACATAAACAACAACACGTCATACTACATGTCACACGTTCCCCTTTCACTTTAATACATAATTTTTTAAATGCTTCGGAAAATTTACACTTCTTCCTCTTCTTGTTCGGTTTCCCTCCATAGTTCCACTTTGTGTGTTTCCCTCTTCTTCTCTTTCTTCTTCCTGTGTCCCATCCTCCTTTTCTTCCTCTTCTGTAGTTCTCATTTGTGCTTCGTTTCCCTCTTCTTCTCTTTCCTCTTCTGGCGTCCGCCAATAATCCTCTTCTTCATCCGAGCTCTCCTGCGTTCTTTCTTTCTTTACTTTGGTGTGCTCTTTCTTTTTCTTCATCTTTCATCCAATACGAGTTTGGGTTTTGGTCTTTCTTTAAGATTGTACCTGGAATCCAATCTCTTATTCCTTTTTGCATATATACTTTATCTCCTACTTTCAATGAGGGAAGCTTTTTTGTGTGTTCATTATAATACTTCTTTTGTTTTATCATATTCTCTTTCAGCGCTTTCATCATGTCCTTGTTGTTGTACTTAGGTTTTAACATATTATTTGGAATAGGTAGCGTCGTTTTAATCCTTCTTCCCATTAATGCTTCCGCCGGTGAGGGCGAATTATGTTTTGGAGTCGCGTTGTATTCCATTACGATTTTGTATGTTTCGGAATTTTCCCCTTTTTTAATATAATTATTTATCGTCTGAATTTGTCTCTCTATGAATCCATTCGACTGGGGATAGTATGGGCTGCTCGTAATTTGTTCTATTTCATTTTCTTTGAGAAATTGTTTAAATTTCCACGAGTCGAAAGGTGGCCCATTATCCGACATTATTTGATTTGGTAGACCTTGTATTGGCTGGGTGCAGAGTAGGTGGTGGGGGAACCATGAATCGATCTAGGCGCCCGCAGTGGCCAAAAAAGGAACCTTCGGAGGATCAACTGTCACTATTTACTATGGGAATTTACCTAGTTTTTCGCATTTTTAAGTTAAAATAAAAAATATGGGTCACGAAACCTGCGCTGAGAATCCTTTCTTTGCTCTTATCGACGCTCTGATCGGAGATGGATATAGAAATTTTAATAAGTGACTCATTGGGGAATAATAAAAAAGAGAAAAATTGTCATAATATATTTTTCTAGACAAACGATTGAATGAAGTGGCACAAAAAACACAAACAAATTGTAAGTTAATCTATTTTTTTTTTGTTTTATTTAAAATAAATTAATTTATTTACTACTTGTTTGTGGTTATTGTGCCACTTTAATTCAATCAACTTTTAAATCTATTTATCTTTAAAATATTTAAATATAATATATAATAAACTTAATAATGATTTATTTATTTATTATAATTAATTAAATTAATAATATAGGTTAATATTTTAATTTAATTTAATATATTTATTTAAAATCATAGTGAATTTTGACATAGATATATTTTGAAAATATGAGGTTATGTTGCAAATGAACTTATCAAAACCTTCACCTCCGATCTGCTCCATCCACACCAATAATCACGTTTTCCTTTAATATCTTGAAGCAAATACAAATTTGCAATGGTTAAAAATAGTTTAAACTTTCTCTACAACTCAACAATATATATGAAATGAGTTATTCGATAAAATATTTACTTACTTCTCGTGAAGACAGTCATGAGAAAGTTCCGAAATTAATTATTTGTGCAATTTTAAACGGGAAATAAAAAAGGTCAACGTTATTATAGACACTATTGATTTACAATTACAAATAGAATATATGTAAATTATGATATTTCATTGAAATTATTTGTTTCTTTAATTACTCTTCGTAATGAGAGCCAGCGAATTGCATTTCAAAGTCCTCCATAATTGCAACCGCTAGCTGGCGCTTCCGTCGCGCACCCTCCCAATAGCAAACACATCTTCCAGTTTCTTGATTATTTCTTCCGCAGTGTTGTTTTTTAATTTTTTAGTAATAATGAATTTTGAGAAATAATCTGATATTACTAGGTACATTGACCCTTTTACTTTCATTAGATCCATTGCAATTTTTTGCCACGGGTATTTCATAATTTCTGGTTCTTTGGTGTTAGTTTTGTATGCCTTTTGACAAATTTGACAACTTTTAATATATTCCCTGATGTCATTTGCCATATTGGGCCAGAAAAATGCTTCTTAACGTGGAGTTTATGCCTATATGTTAGATTATTTCGAATATTTTTATAACGTTGATCCTTAAATTGATAAAAATAATTAATAATAATAAAGAAAATTAATAAAATAAAAATGAAAATAAAACCTAAAACTTACTTATCTTTTTTATTGTCGATATTATCTTAATCGAAATGGATTGAGAGAAAATGGCGGCCTAAGGTGGTCATCCACTAAAGCTTTGGCGCTGAGATCGCCCTGCACAATCCACAAGATTGGGTCAATTTATGCAACAAAATCTACCGGCCCTAGTTTCAAACGAACAGAATGCAGGGAAAATTATACTGCAATGGCAAGCGACACAAACTTATATTTAAATAAGACTTTTTTTTTCTCTTTAAATGATTTCCTCCCTTAAAGGAGCGATCTATTAAACTCAAATTGAAAAAAAAAAAAAAAAACATCCAGATGAATGAAAATTTTGTGATTAATAGGTTACATAATTATCCCGTCGATTGCGTTCATTTTTTATTTCTCTTGGCCTCAACTCTAAACTTTAAACAGCTGCGAAAACAAAAACAAAACAAACAAAATAGAGAGAAAAAAAATTAATGAAACTCGCTAAAATAATTAGATTACTCTTTTCTCTGTCACCTGTTCTTATTTTCTTTTTTTTTTTTATTTACTTATTTAAAATTAGATTTGAGGGAAATAGACAGAGAAGAATTTTAATAAATAATTAGAAAAGTTTTTATTTTTTTTTTATTACGAGGTGCCACCTTCAGCGGGTTATTCACTTATTTTTGCTTTTATTCACATCTCGCTCCCTTTTTGTAATTTAACTAGCTGGATAGCCAGAAGGACTTCGGACCTAAAAGTAGCATTAAACTCCATTTACTGCACTAAATATAATTTGGTGTCTGACTGACAATAGTCACCACAATCGTTGCCCCCCAAAAAAAAAAGAAATATATCAAATATATCCAACCTGGGGGCGATTTGGGTTTTCAGGGGGGCGATAAATAAGCGGGGGGCGATTGGAGGGCGATGAGTATTCAAAAGGAGAAAAATTATTAGTTTACTAAAATTTAAAAGAATAAAAATCATATAGGGAAAGCTCCTATTTACAGGATGTTCAGGATAGAAAAAGACAAAATATTATCATAAAAATAAAATAGTCTGAAGATAATTCCAATCTAGAATCGAAACGCCACTTTTGTTTTCATTAAATAAAGATTGACCGAAAAAAGATCCATTTTCTTTCTCTTACCTATGTATATATGTAATATATATATAGAGAGAAAGTATTGGTTCATGTCAAAAATTCGATGTCGAGATTTTGATGGATCTTCACGTTTTGAGGTCCCCTGAATCCAAAAAAGTGGTTTTCGCGACATGGTCTGTCTGTGTGTGTGTGTGTGTGGGTGGGTGTGTGTGTGGGTGTGTCTGTGTTCAATTTTAAGCATGAAGTAATTGAGCTATGAGGTTGAAATTTTATATTTAACTTAAACACCCCCGGGACCGGAAAAATAAGCTTTTAATCAAAATCGGCCAAAGAGTACTAGTACTTTACTGATGTACTTTTTCAGTTTTTTTCGATTTTCTCAAAATTTGCTCCAACGATTTTTTTTTAAATTCAAAAATCAATTATTTTTTAGATGCTCTTTAAAATGTATATTCTCATTTTGCGATTGAAATCTTCTGAAGACCACTTTACTCTTGTATTTCATAGGGAAGATAGGAGAAATGGTTGCCATGGTAACAAAATATAAATATTTTCTCATACTTATAAATTTTACATCTGAATTCAAATGTTCCGTACTGTCGGGAACTAAATATATGTCGACACAAAAAATCTGGTGTGACAAGCACAGAACACAACTTTCGATTACCGAAGGTAAGAGAAAGTTGTGTGCTGTGCGCCAGTCACACCAGATTTTTGTTATTTTCTTCATGAAAATAAAATTATTTTTAAATTTTTAGAGGTTTGGGTAGAGATAAGGAATAAAAATCTTGCCTAGTACTCCTAGGGTCAGGAGTATTTTTTTAAATAAATTTTTGCCATTGATTGTGGTTTATTTTAGTTAGTAATTAATAATACAATTTATTTAAAAAATGCTTCATTTTGGTCACTATTTCTGCAACTGTTGTATTTATTCACTTTGAAAAGAAAACGTTATTTGAAGAACTTGATTCATTTTTAACTTTGAAATAAAGTACTTTTTGTTAAAAATTTTATTGAAATCATATTTTGTACGTAAATGCATATGCAGATCACAGAATATATGAATTTGATTCACTTTGAACCATGTAAATATATGTATGTACACTGAGGGACAATATTAAGTCCCACCCATGCGCTTTCTACTTATGATTATTTCATTGTTTTTAAAGAAATATTATATAGACTATTTTTTAATGGAAACTTTCATGGCTCAAATCTAGAAACTTTCCAATAAATATTTTTATTTTTTTTGTTATAAAGACAATGAAATAATCACAAGTAGAAAACGCGTGAGTGGGACTTAATATTGACCCTCACTGTACAACAGACGGACACCGGAATCTCTGCATAAGAGCTAAAAAAATGACAAAATGGGGTGTCCAGGGAAGGGGATATGCTGTGCGATTAGTCACACCAGATTATTTAATAATCCATTGGCCTTTCTTTTTTCAATATTTTATTAACGAGAAATATTTTTTTTTTTTCATTATTATTATATAATTTGTGTCGGTCATAAATTAACGTCCTTCTTAACAAAATATCAACCAACCACTAATTTAAGTATTCTACAATTTTCTTTTTGAAACGAGAATCGAGGTCAAACACACAACTTGTTTATTTATTCCTATTTTTATTCAAAAAAAATTAAAAAAAAAAAAAAATCTCTTTGACAAGATGTCTCAAGAAAATATTTATTATTGGAAACATCATAACAACATTTTCGTGTCCTTTTTAGATATCCGGTTATTTGTGGGCTGCGGGGAGGATTTATAACGAAAAACATTTTTAGAATAAATTACATTCTTTTAATCTATCTAGGCGACCGGGATTGGTCTGCTCGGGATGGACAGGGTTAGGGGTTGCCATCCGTACTTTATAATAAAATATTGCACTTTATACTCTCTACTTTACGAGAACAATGTGATGGCGAAACGAAAGAAACAAAGCATCTCTGAACCTTATAAAAAAAGGAATTATTTACTTTAACTTAAATATAGAGTAAATTTATTAGTTATATTTATATACGATCTACATCTCTTAGATTTTATTTTAACTGAGAGATAAAAAGAGAGAGGGTTAACTCATCTCGTCTTTTTAATGTCCAATTAAGAATTAAAATATTTAATTGTTAAATCTCACAATAATTATTCTATAATTAATTATATATATTAAATTTTAATTTTCACATTTTTACCATTGAAATATGGATAGAGAAGAAAAGAAAGTGCATTTATGTAAAAAAATAAAATTTGGCATCTCGCCATAGGTATTTTTCAATTTATTTCAACTATTGGTGTTCAAATAAATAAAAAAAATGAGTAGGATATGGTATCGAATATAAATGAACTTGGCATTGTATCGATACCCAGTCAGTCTCGAGTATTTTTATTTTATTATTATTTTATTGATATAGGCTACTTTTAAAGAGAAACTAAAAAATAATTGATTTTTAATTAAAATCGTTAGATAGAATTTTGAGAAATCGGAAAAAACTGAAAAAATACCTTAGTAAAGTACTAGTACCCTTTGGCTGATGTGATTGAAATTTCTTGAAATACTTGCGACATAGGTACTTGGCTTAAGTATCAAATTTGAGTATCGAGAGTTTTTTCGTTTTTGAGTAATTCCCATTAACCCACATTTTTTGTAATTTCACTTGAAATCAATTTATTTTATTGTGAAAAAATCTTAAATTTCAAGAAGATCGATTCCAGTTAAAAGATCAAAACATAATGTTTATGTAAATTTCTCTGAAAGAGATTTTATTGCTTTTAAATGGCTGTTTGATTGCTTTTCTTGAAATTGCCATTAAAAGGAGGCGATTCCCTTTAGCTTGAATTTGACGTCATTTTCACAATCATTGGAATGAATTTCAACTGAAAAAAATGTGAATTAAATAACTCAATAAGGAAAGAACTCCCGATACTCAAATTTTATACTTGTTAGCTAAATATTCATGTCCCTATAATGGAGTCAAAACCGGCCGGAGACGAGTGACGCAGCTAGTTAAATAAAAAAATCTTCTTAGAGGATATTTAGTCTATATAAATTAATCACATTTACTTATTTATTTTTTGTTGTTGTTTGTCGTATATCAACATGTTCAAAATGATTTGTTGAAAATGTTGTTGCATTCGGATTCATTAGTTAGATCGCTTAGATAAAGATATGCGTTTTTTTTGAGGAGGAAGAGGAGGTGGAGAGTGAGAAGATAAATTGTTCCTTTTTTTTTTATTTTATTTATTTTGAAATTCTTTTCGAGTTTGTTAGCTGGGTGTTAGCAGGAGGAATTTGATAAGAGAGCCGTTTATAAAAATATCCCATTTATTTTATTTTATACATAGATATAACGTAGGAAAAAGGGAGCGTGAGAGAAAAAGGAAATTATTAAATTTTGACGTCAATTAAAAAAACAAAAAAAATATTATAGATGGCATGACGTCATTACAAGTAGAGAAAAAATCTGGTGTGACTGTCGCACAGAACACAACTTTCTCTTACCTTCGGTAATCGCAAGTTGTGTACGGTGTAGGGTCTATTTGGTACACCAGATTTTTTGTGTCGACATATATTTAGTTCCCGACAGTACGGAACATTTGAATTCAGATGTAAAATTTATAAGTATGGGAAAATATTTATATTTTGATACCATGGCAACCATTTCTCCTATCTTCTCTATGGAGTATAAGAGTAAAGTGGTCTTCAGAAGATTTCAATGACAAAATGAGAATATACATTTTAAAGAGCATCTAAAAAATAATTGATTTTTGAATTAAAAAAAAAATCGTTGGAGCAAATTTTGAGAAAATTGAAAAAATCTGAAAAAGTACATCAGTAAAGTACTAGTACTTTTTGGCCGATTTTGATTAAAAGCTTATTTTTCCGGTCCCGGGGGGTGTTTAACTTAAATATAACATTTCAACCTCTTAGCTCAATTCCTTAAAATTGAACACACACAGACACACAGACAGACAAACCATGTACCGAAAACCAATTTTTTGGATTAAGGGGACCTCAAAACGTGTATATCCATCAAAATCTCGACATCGAATTTTTGACATTTTCTGCAGAATTTCACAGTTTCGGAGATCGATTCTTATGAAAAAAACTTGTACAATCCGAAAATAGAAATGCCTGAACCCCCAATAGATCTCTTTTTTAGTCTTTTTCGATTTTTTCAAAATTCAATCAACAGATTTTTGATTAAAATTCATAAATCAATTATTTTTTAGATGCTCTTTAAAATATATATTCTCATTTTGCCTTTGAAATCTTTTGAAGCACACTTTGCTCTTGTATTTCAGAGGAAAGGCTTCAAACAATTATTTCAAAGACAAAAATTCACGAGGTGACTGTCAAGGCCCCTACATGCTTATTACAGAAACAGAGAAAGAAGTTAATGCCATCATCCAGTGGCGGATCCAGAGGTGTTTCTCGGGGGGGGGGGGGGAGGGGGGAGGGGGGTAATCTGGAGTGACTGGTCGCACAGCAGACATTTTTTTCTTAATTTTAAAGGCACATTCTGTACTTGTTTGCCAGAATATAAATGAACCCTGTTATGCAATGGTGTGTCAAAGACCAAACATCGAGTTTTGAGAAAATCAACATTAAAGTTTTTCTGATTTAAATTGTTTTGATTAGATTATATATCATTTTTTTTGTCAATTGTGCAAGTAAATACTGTAATTATGGCAGATATTCATAAATTATCTCTAAAAATACGACTAATTTAGAGAAAAACAATAAAATATAAAAAATTATTTCTACAAAATTCTCTAAGTCCAATATATTTTTGTAAAAATGTTTCAAAGTCCCTTGACACATGATTGCAAATTAACCTATGCACTATTTATTTTAATAAAATAATTTTAGGTTATAATTCAAAAATTTTTTTTTTTTTTTTTAAAACATTCACACTTTTTCTCATTCACACTCACACTCACACACACATTCACACAGTCTTTTCGGCAGCTCAGGCCATATAAGACATTTACGATAACCGTTATTTATGAATTTATATATATTAGGGTCCAGGCATTTTTATTTAAGCCATCTGGTATCCAGATGGCTTAAATAAAATCATCGGACTGCCTGGGGTCCGAACCCGCGACGTTTGGTATATGAGGTTAGCACGCTAACCTCTACACCACGCCCCGTGGGCTAATTCAAAAATTAAAACGAAGATATTATTAAAGTTCTTTTATGGTTATATTTAATACTAATAGCTTAGAAACTTTTTATCAAAATTACATTAATAAATTTTAAATAGTAAGTATTAATATTTTAAAATTAAATACAAAGTGATAACAAAATGTTCTCATCAATTAATTCCTGAATGGAAGTGAACATGGCAACAGTAAATTATAATGAAATTGACTTAATATCGAAATCGCTCTGATCCTCATCTTCATTATCAGGAATAATATCAAAAAATTAAATTTTGACATCTATGAATTCATTTCTCATTTAAAAAAAAAAGGATTTTGGTTTATTTAAGTTTAAATAAGTTTTTATTGGTTGTTAACACCATAAAAAACAACGTGTTAGGAACATAAATCATTATTGCAAAATGTAAAATTCTGCATTGAAATATTGTAAAAATAATTTTATGCTTTTACATTAAATATAAATTTTTTTAGGACATATTTCATAAAAAATACTATTAATTAAAGCATTTGAAACAATATTACGTGCTTAACTCAATTTTGAATTTTTTGGTCTTTGACACACCATTGCATAACAGGGTTCATATGTATATTATTAAATCAATAACGGTTATCGTAAATGTCTTATATGGCCTGAGTTGCCGAAAAGACAGTGTGTGAGTGTGAGTGTGAATGTTTAAAAATTGTGAATGTTTAAAAAAAAAAAAAGTAGCTACAGAGTCGCAATTTAATAATAATAATGAAAATCCAAATCAATTAAATGAAAAGAAAAGAGAGCTTCTTTCTCCTTGAAACAAATTCAAAGATGATGATGACGTCAGAGCGAAGTAATTTCTCTCTCTCTCTTTATTTAGTCTTCAATGAGTGAGCGAGAGAGTGAGTGAGTGACTTAATGCATTCGCACAAATCATTTGTCAAAATTATTATTATTATTAATAATTTCATTGAGGTGAGTGACGTCACACTCTGCTTCATTTTCAATTTCATTTATTGTTTTGTTGCCTCCTATGATTTATGATTTGAATTTCGTTGCCCTGCTTTGGGTTGGGAGAAGATTTATTAGTTTGGCTTATAATGAATAATAATAAAACGAGGTCTTAACCTTCAAATATTCATTAAGAATCAGAGATCTGATTTAATTAATATGAGGAATTCAAAAAATCATTCCTATTTATCGGAATTTATTTTAGTCTTTTCGGCGTTTTAGACTATAAACGATACTTAAATTAATAACACTGTGCAACAAAATGAAACTTTTTTCCGGCCCCGAGATAATTCCTTCAGATTCTTAAGTAAAATGACCTCCTGAATCCAAATATGACCTCCGTTTTCCCCCACTACGTACCGTTTTCGGGGGGGGGGGAGCCCCTACTTATTTCCACCCCTTTTCGTTAATTATAGGGCCATGAATAAAATTTGGAGGGATGAAAAGGAATATTTTAGCGTTAACATTTCTTCAGAAAGTCTAGAGAAGTGAAAAGTTAAAAAACATTAACATTTGGATCCAAGGGGGGGATGCGGGGGAGGATTTTGTCCCTTAAAATGCAAAAAAATCATTAAAAATGATCGATTTTTTCTGATTTTTTCACTGATTTTCTACATATTCCAGCTGACAGACACACCTCACCCTTCCTTAAACATCCCTCAACTAAAAAAAATATATAGGGCAAAGCGGGTGGGGTGTGAGCGATTCCGAAGCCCTTAGATGGAAGATTCACAGCTCAGTTGGTCAAATTGGCAAATATGCGGCTTTAACTGTCATTTTTTTTGGGCTGATCTTTACAAATTTAGAGTTAAATATACGGATTCTTCTATGTCCTTCAATATTTTCATATTTTATCTAAAGGGGTAGAAATTACTTCTTGTCCAAGTTTGAAAAATCTGGTGTGACTGGCGCACAGCACACAACTTTCTCTTACCTTCGGTAATCGAAAGTTGTGTACTGTGCTTGTCACACCAGATTTTTTGTGTCGACATGTATTTAGTTTCCGACAGTACGGTACAATTGAATTCAAGATGTAAAATTTATAAGTATGGGAAAATATTTATATTTTGTTACCATGGCAACCATTTCTCCTATCTTTTCTATGGAGTACAAGAGTAAAGTGGTCTTCAGAAGATTTCAATCACAAAATGAGAATATACATTTTATAGAGAATCTAAAAAATAATTGATTTTTGAATTAAAAAAAAATCGTTGGAGCAAATTTAGAGAAAATCGAAAAAAACTGAAAAAGTGCATCAGTAAAGTACTAGTACTCTTTGGTCGATTTTGTTCAAAAGCTTCGTGTCACGTCCCATGGGGGTGCCTAACTTAAATATAAAATTTCAACTTCCTAGCTCTTTTCGTTCTTGAGATATTTTGTTCACAGACACACAGACACACACACCCACACACCCACACACCCACCCACAGACAGACCATGTCGCGAAAACCACTTTTTTGGATTCAGGGGACCTCAAAACGTGAAGATCCATCAAAATCTCGACATCGAATTTTTGACATGAATCCAATACTTTCTCTCTATATATACAGTATATTACATATATACATAGGTAAGAGAAAGTAAAAAAATTATAATTTATGAAATATAAAGTTAGGCTTTTGTAAATAAATCAGTAAAAATATGACATTTATAAAAACTAAATTTATTTAAAGAAAAATCTATCCGATGTAGATTTTTCGAGGGAGGGGGGACCCGAAACGAATCTTTTTGCGAACCCAAATTTTTTACCTTTTTTTTTTTTTTTTTAGAAAAACGAAATTTTTTTGTTTCTCTTCTTTTTTTGCTGAACTATATTTTTTCGCGCTTCTGAACCAATCAAAGATTTTTTTTTGGGGCGGGGGGGGGAGGGGGGGCGTGCCCCGCTGTTGCCTGTATATCCGATGGGCATGATGACCCCCCTAGCCCCCTCCCCCCTCGCTATGCCACTGGTCCTTGGGATGTAGGAAGATAACCATGCATATATCTTGAGATTTTTTTTGACTCCGCCTTTATTTTCTTAGGCTCTTTTTGAAAATATAAAAAATATTTTTATATAGGGAAAAAAATTCTAAATTCCCCTGTTTGATTTTTATTCAAAATCCAATTTTTTTTTTTAACCCTTTTCGGCTACAGAGGCCATTATTTTAGTATTTATTAGTTTATTTTAAATAATTTAAATACATTAGTACCGATGGCTACCGGGGGGGGGGGGGTTGCCACTAGAATCCAATGGATACAATTCATTTTTTTTCGTCCCCATTTGGGGTATCCGAGAATTTTTTTCTAGAGCGAAATTTCAACGGTAAATTGATCAAATATACGGTACTTAAAGCATTTCTAATTGCATATACAGTTAGTGAAGTCAACATCACCAATCTCTCAACCACAGCCGGGGAGGGGGATGTTTGAGCATTTGTAAAAAAGGACGAACGATATCAATGAATATAAATAATTTTTATTAGTTAAATAAAAAAAAAAAAATCTATTTTAAAAAGTGTAAGCAAATCATTTTTTTTTTTCAACACTTAAAATATACAGCTATAAAAATAACTCTCTTGGTTACTTTGATTTAAAAGAATTTGCAAACATTTGTTTGAAAAAAAAAACAAGGTCAAGGAGAAGTTACGATTTGAAAGAGAGAGAGAGAGAGAGAGAGAGAGAGACATTTTTCTCTTTTTATTAATTAATCTCCCTCTCCCTTTATATAGGACTATATATAATTCGCTAATGTCCCTCTGTCCGGACAACATAATTTCGAAATGAAATTTTACATGGACGATGTTATGCATAAAGGAACCAAGCGAGGTTATGATCGGACTTTCGAAATTCAAGTTTTATACTTAAGACGGAATAGGACCGAAGGTGTTACGCATGTTTTTCCCGATAAGATGGCGTAGTGTGTCATGCCCAAGTAATTCAAACATTTGCCAAGAGATGTCAGAATGGTAGCTAATAATATTTAATGCATTTGGTTGATTTTCATTGATCTTTTAACAATAAATAGTATTATAATATGTATCTTTTATAAAAGCATAAAAATATATAAATATAGGCCAGATATAGGCAATACTATATCGGCTGTTAGACTAGCCTGCCATCTATTGCAAGAATGCTGAACTAATTTGACAGTTGATTTTTAAATAAATCATCTAAGCTTATTTTAAAAATTTCTTAATTAATATGCGATTAATAATAACAATAAATTCATTTTTAAATTTAAAAAAAATTAAAGATTATTGGGACAGATTGTTTTTTTGTATTTGCTTGATAACAAAAAATTAATTACGATAATTTTTTAATAAGTCATTAAAAAAATTATAGCTCGATGTCCCAATAATCTCTTATGAATTTAATTCATTTAAGAGTAGGCTACTAGTACTTTACTGATGTACTTTTCCAGTTGATGATTCGACATGATTTTTCGTATTGCCTTGACATTTTCTAAAAGAGTTAGTTGTCATCTGACTGAGTTGGGGCTTATATATTTAATTAGCGCAACTAACCACTTCTCTCTTCAAAGAGAGAGAGAGAGAGATAACGTTAATAATAAATGCATCCCCAGAGAGTCAACCAACCAAGCAACCAACTATTTGGTTTCCCTCTCTCTATTTATTATTTATATACTCGCAAAACTTTAGAAATTAACGAATCATTTGGGAGAAATCAACTTCTCTCACTAAACTTTAGCGTTTAATTCTTTTGTTTAGTGTATAATTCAAATAAATAGTTTTCAGTCAACGCAGTTGGTAAACTTTCCTTGTCTGTTAAAAGATGTATTCGGATAGTACATCGTAAGTCATAATAGAATCTAAATTTTTTTTTTAATAAAATTAAAAATTTGAATGCCAAAATTCCTTATTATAATTTAGTCGTGACCTATCATAGTTTATAATTGTATTAAGTTAATAATTTAATTACCAAAAATAATAAATGAATGACTTTTGACTTGAGCAGTATTTCACGTAATATAGAACTGGCAACATTGCATTCATCAGCTATCTATTTTAAATCTTAAACGCCTTAAATTTTATTTTATTTAATATATTACAATGTTTAATGCAAATCAGTTTAAACACAATGGACGATTTGCGAGAAAAAATATCGTAAAATGGAAAAAAAATGTAACTGACAGCGAGAAAAGACAATTATGTTATGCGACGTTGCCGGACTGGTCATGAGTCTCATTTTTTAAATATTGGCGACTGTCATTTTGGAGAATTTTTTTGACTTTTTTGTTAAAATATCTTTAAAAGCCCACGGCAGAAACTTTTGATTTTATTTTTAACGTATTCCTCGGAAGTGAATTGATAAAATGTAAGTTTTTTTGTTTTTGTATCTATTGCAGAGGTGGCTATATAATTCGATATGTGTGCGTTTCGTCGACATTCCCCATAGGCTACATGTTAAATTTCAATTTTTTAAAAATTAATTACACGATAACCCTGCGTCAGATCTGCTTCAAAATTTTATTTTATACGTATTTGATAGTGATTAATAACATATTAAAAAATTAGCTTTTAATCTAATAAAGTGCTTTAATGTCCGAACAATCTTAAAACGTTTCCGTATTTTTTATCATTACAGTTACTTGTGTTAAAGGAACGTGAAGAAATCTAATTATTTTTTTTCTTTTTTTCAGTGTCCGTACTGGCGGATTGGTCACCGAAAAGAGAGAGTCCCCCTCATAGGTGAGTGGAGTGATTTATAAACTCCATTTAATAGACGTTAAGTGGATCTATTAATAGAATAGAATAGTAGAGAGAATGCTTTTAAGGGACACACATTAATTGATAAAACCGATTCTTTTATTTATTTATATTATTTGATTGTCATTAAATCAATGATTAGGGCTATTTAACATCTACTAGCCGCACTGCCCGCCTTCCGGGGACACTTTCTTTTACAAGGCTGAAATTTTATATTTTAGTTAAATACCCACCTGGGACGTAACACAAAGCTTTTGAACAAAAAGTACTAGTACTTTACTGATACACTTTTTTAGTTTTTTTCGATTTTCTTAAAATTCGCTCCAACGATTTTTTTTTTTTAATTCATAAATCACCTATTTTTAACATGCTCTTTAAAATGTATATTCTCATTTTGCCCTTGAAATTTTTTTGAAGCATACTTTACTCTTGTACTTCATAGGGAAGATAGAAAGCCATGGTAACAAAATATAATAAAAAAAAACAACCCTTTTCGACTTTAGAGGCTATTAGGGGTTATTAATTTGTTTAAATACAATAGTACCGATGACTACCGGGGTAGCTAAATATGTATGCCGACACAAAAATCTGGTGCGACACAACACAGAACACAACCGAAGAAGCTGTGCGATCAGTCACACCAGATAGAAGTAGAGGTTAATTTGAATACAAAAATTTAAAAAAAATGTTGAAAAAAAAATAAAAATAAAGACACTGTGAAAAAGATCTGAGAAATCTCCATTTTGCCAAAACAAATAAGATAAATAAAACTGAATTGAATTCTTTTTTTTTGATCATTTATTTACTGACAAAATTTTTATTTGAATTTAGAGAGAGAGAAAGAAAGAGAGCGAGCGACTTGTCAACCTTGAGAAGTTTTCATTCAAGCAAAGGAAAAAAAGAATTCTTTTTTTAGAAGAATTTGCCATTCCATTATTTTAACGATGATTCTTTTATTTTGTAATTAAAACACGGAGAGAGAGAGAGAAAATAAACTTGTTTGTATATTATTAGCTATTTAAAAAAAAATATGGTGGCACAGCAGGGGCAGCACACAACTCTCCATTACCGGTTGCGTTCGATTTTTTTCCTATATATTTAGTTTCCGTCAATATATTAGAATTAAATATTTATAAGGTTTATGGCGAAAAATACACCAGCGGTTGCTTTCCACATTAGAATAATTTATTTTGCAAATATTTCGGAATGCCTATGCAATCTATTCTCAGTGCATCAAATTATACTTATGTAGAGCGTGTTTTAAATTTTAATATGAGAAGCCATTCTACAATTAGAGAGGACGTTTTTGATGGGTAAAAACTATACACGTAAGAACTTGATACAATTGTTTAAAATTTAGGTTTTGTAAGACGTAATTCTGGGAACTTTAAGAATTTATCTACTCTTAAGATTTTGTATTGTTCTCTTGTAAGATCGCATTTGGAATTTGCGCCGTTGATCTGGGATCCTCTGTATGCCACCCAGATCAATGGGATTGAAAAAGTCCAGAGAAAGTTTTTAAAACACATGTTTTATGTAAAGTTCGGTCTCCCTGCTACTCATATAGGATATGAACAACTACTTGAGATCTTCGAGATCAAGAGTCTCTCCGAAAGAAGGAGGGACTCAATTTATAGTAATATCTGTGATCTGTTGGGCAATCGCTGGGATTGCTCTGAATTATTGGCCAGTATTGGATTTAGGGTTCCAGCGTTTGCTCTCAGATCTGGATCCCTATTTTACTTAGCTCCAATTAAAACTAGGATGGGAGAAATTTCTCCAGTTTTTAAAATGATCTCCGAGTATTCAAGGAGGGAGGCCGGACTAACGAACTAAACTATAATACAATTTAATTTTCGTTTTTTGTAATTTAACTTTCCCTATAATGGAAGAAATTTCTGTTGGGAATTTTATGTAAATAAAATAAATAAATAAATAAATAAAATTCAGCGGTGTAACTAGCCTTTGCCCTGGTAGGAATACACAATTGGGCCAAGCCTCGGACCAGGCTTGGACCAATCCTTGGGAATCAAAAAAACCAAGGTTGGCCCAAGCCTTGGAAAACAAAAAATGGATGGTCGATCCAAGCCTCGAGGAAAAAAGAGTTGTTTCTCGAGAGATTTGAACTCGAGCTTTTTGGTTTTGTTCTTCATTTGTCAATGCCTTTACTCTCTCGTACGCAGTTGTTATATTGATATGACTCTTTTTTAAGCCCCTTCGCCCCCACCTGGATATGCTACTGTTAAAATTCCTTTTTACAATAAAAAACAGTTATTTTACAGTGGCTTGCTTGGCGCACGCAAGTTCTATTGTTTTTTGTTGTAAAAAGAAATTTTAACCAATTGTAACAGGTTCTTACGTGTATAGTTTTTACCCTCAGTTACGCCGCTGAATTTTAACCAATTGTATCAAAACGCGCATTAAAACACGCTCTACATATTTATAATTTGATGCACTCACTGAGAATAGATTGCATAGGCATTCCAAAATATTTGCAAAATAAATGGAAAGCAACCGTATCTTTCTTCAAAAACCTTATAATGGTCAAAGCCATATGAGCGGGTCTCCTGGGCAACCCCTCCTTACAGATTTATATCCCCACGAATATTTACATTTCATAAGCAATTATTTAATGATAATTTATTTTTTTTTATACAAATAATTATAATTTATTTAAGTTTATTTAATATTATCAACAATGCCAATTAGTGGAAAAATATCTAATTTCAATGGTATTGTTGAAGTATTAATTTTATTATTATTAATTAATTATAGATAAAATAAATAAAAGGAATTGGCTACCAGCCGTCAAGGCAGACACATCGCCTCCCCAAATAGGCCTTGTTTTTAAAAGTTTCTTATGAGGCTATGCCTCCCCAAGCACCCTGATAGTGAGGTGACTCTCCTCGATCCTCTCCCTGGACCATGATCCAGAGGATGATGCTATGCATCTCAAATTAATGCTGGTGGCTTTCACATCGACTACCAGTGGCCATGGGCCCTTGAAAAGAGCCGGTACGAGGTCGTCCTGGACCAACTGGAGGCTGCGACTCCAATCCACCATCGTCAACTACAGATGAGTCCATTCTTATGTTTTCCCCCTTCCCCTTTAATTAACGTCCATTAAACTTGCATTTAATAAACTATAAACTATAATTTTTTTTTCTCTAAATATAATTTATTAAATATAACCATTTATCAATAATAAACAAGGCTTTTGTGTCTCAATGAAGCGAAGCTAGATACTCTTTACACCCCTATCGAACCGGCGTTGTTGCGGAGCCAACGACCGGTACATTAATTAAAATAGATTGTAATTCAACCACAAAATAAAGAAATTGTGTAAAAAAGAATTTTGTCAATATTTATTGATGTTTTTTTTTCCATTGTTAAGCGACTTTTCACGTTATAACCTTACCGATCTGTTCCAGCATATTTAATTTAAATATTTATTTATATTTTGTTACTATGACCTCCTATGAAGTATATAAGAGTAAAGTGTGTTTCAAAAAATTTCAATGACAAAATGAGAATATACATTTTAAAGAGCATCTAAAAAATAGATGATTTATGAATTTTAATCAAAATCGTTGTAGCGAATTTCGAGAAAATCCGCAAAAAACTGAAAAAATATATCAGTAAAGTACTAGTACTCTTTGGCCGGTTTTGTTCAAAATCATCGTGTCACGTCCCAGTGGGGGTACTTTATTTAAATATAAAATTTCAACTTCCTAACTCTTACTTTTTGAGATATATTGAGAATGTTGTGTGCTGTGCGAAGTCACTCCAGATTTTTTTTTCTATTTTTAAAGCAAATAAAAACTATTATTATTTATTTATTTATTTTTATTTTTTGTTTTTATTGATAATTCCTGAGTCCGGCTAGTTGGAGGTGGTTCGCCCGAAGGTGGCGTTGCGGCTAGTAGTAATAGAGATAGACTCAACAAAAAATAATCTCTTGGCGCCCGTTAATAGGGAGAGAGAGAGAGAGAGAAAATATTTCCCCTCATAATTTAACTTTGATTGACATTGTTTGTAAATAAAAGTAAATTTTAATAACACCCTGCACGTTAAAATAAAACAATCATCATCAAGTATGATTTGACTTGTTTATCATTGAACGCTTTCATTTAGATCATCTTCTTTCTCTATTTCTTTTTTTTTTTTTTTTTCTATTGAATATATTTTTAGAATTATTTTTTTTTTTTATCCTGTATATTTATCTTATAAATGTATTTGACGCAATAATCCCGTCGGGGATTAGTAATTTTATTCTAAATATCTTTAATTGTGAAAATCTCAATAAAAACAACTCTTTGATAGAAATATTTTATTTTTATTTGAAATTCCCCGTTTATTTATGCTTCCGTACATGAAGACACACACCTAAAGCCCAAGGCCGTAGCCATCTACCGGCACCTCGTGAAGTTACGTTATTTCCTATTTCTAACTCCTCATCCTGCGTTCATTTCTACACTGTAAAAAAAATATGAATTTTCAATCATTTTTCATATACTTGGGTGATTTAATATTAATATAGCCAGGATATGAAATAAAATTAATATAAAAGTTTATGAACAAATTACCAACTTTTAAACTTATCTTTTTCTTTGTGTGCCGCCAAATTTTGAAATCGTTAAAAGTGTACCGCGACAAGTTGAGAATCACTGGTCTAAACGTTCTCAAATAACTCGACTACCTCAAGGAATTTTTATTAATATTATTTTATAATTATTTTAAGGAAACTTGAAATTATTCTTTTAAAATTTATTTCACAAATCTAAATTTATTAAATTCTGGTTTGAAATTCGCGCTCTAAACTATTTAAATATTTATGAAGTATATTAAAATCATACTAATTAAATAATTTTTATAAAGTAATTCAACTAAATAGCTATAAAAATTAAAATTAAAATTGCCAATTTTTACCAAAATAATTAATTTTAAAATATACAAGAAATTTGTTAGGTTGGCAACAAATTGAATTTTCTCATATATATTCATAAACAGTTTATGAATATCTTTTCAGTTTTGCCCCATCAGGCACAGTTTTAGAGATATAGTGAAAAATAAATTTTAATAGAAAATGTGCTCTAAAACGACTTTTATTTAGAATGTTCAAATTATTTTTAACGCCGTACCTAGTAAAAATATTCAGGTATTTAGAATACATATAAATTTAAAGTTTCATCCCAATCGGAGGTCATTTATGCCCAATCGCACCGCACAATTTAAGTATGACTTAAAATTAAGTATCAACAACCTGGCAACGTTGTAAATTTTAGTGATATTCTGGTGATTTATTTTTAATTTAATAATTTTTTCTTTTTAATAATCATAAACTAAATTAAATACATATTGTTTATAAATATTAATTTCAGAAAAATGAGAAAATCAGAAACAAAATATTAATTTTCATGATTTTTGATTAATTAATAGCAATTTTATATATAGGCTACTATATATAAATATTAGTAACGATCTGTCACTCTATAACAGTGTTTTTCAATCTGTGGGTCGGGACCCCTAGGGGGTGGCGAAGCCCTACACGGAGGGTAGGCGGCAAAAGAAAAAAGGCAAAGTTCTACACGATAATAAAAACATAATTTCATGGAGAAGGGAAATAGGTACCAAAATAGAGAAAATCATATAACTTACATAGTCTTTTGATTTACAATCTTTTTGTCGGTCATGAACCAAGAGAATCGCCAGAATTTTTCAACCTGTAAATTCAAAAAGATTGAAAAACACAGCTCTACTAATATAAGACTGGAAAATTTCGTTTCAAAATTCCAACGGGAAGTTGGTCAGAGCGTGACAGACGGATGGACCGACAGACCCTCCTCTAATATAATATAGATCATCCTCGAAAATATAGTTCATATTGTTCATGTTTTTTATAAGAAAAATCGAAATCGAATCCAAAAAATGTATTATTATTAGTTAATTAATATTATATTATCAATATTGTTTTTTAGCTTAAGTCATTGCTAAGCCCCCGAAATCGAGGGCTTAAATATTTGGGGGGTTAAGTATGAAATTTAACACACTTTCATTGTCAACCGTTGCTAACCACGTTCGTTGCTAAGATAACACGTTCTCTGATTGAAAATAAAATCATGTTTCAAGACCCAAATGGCGTGAATAAAGATGCCAGGACCCCCAATATATATTTATTAATAAATAACAGTATCGTTTAAGTCTTATAATATTAAATCACAAATAAATCAGCAGAATATCACTAAAATTTACAACGTTGCCATGTTGCTGATACTTTATTTTAAGTTATACTTAAATTGTGCGGTGCGATTGGGCATTATTAGACGTGCCGCAAACGGCTTAAAGTTTAGAAAAATCAATATTTTCAAGATTTTTTTGCTTTCGACACCCCTAATACAATTTTAGGAATCTCTAAATGTAAAAAAACATATATTTACGATATTCTATAGTTCTTTGTCTTTCCAAAATTCATTTATTCGTGAAAATCTGTTTATTATTAACAAAATTATGAAATGTCAAATTTAAAAATTTTCTCTCAACTCTGTTCCATGAAAAAGATTTAAGGCGGGGCAGGATCGAAGGTGTTACGCATGTTTTTCCCGCTAAGATGGCGTATTGTGTCATAACAAGTATGCCCAAAAAATCAAGTAATTCAAAAATTTGCCAAGAGATGTCAGAATGGTAGCTAATAATATTTAATGCATTTGGTTGAATTTCATTGACCTGTTAACAATAAATACTTTATAAATGTTATTATATAGTATGTATCTTTTATAAAAAGCATAAAAAATATATAAATATAAGCTATTAGGGGATCGTCTGTTAGACTAGCCTGCCATCTATTGCAAGAATGCTGAACTAATTTGACAGTTGGTTTTTAAATAAATCATCTAAAAATTTCTTAATTAATATGTGATTAATAATAACAATAAATTCATTTTTAAATTTAAAAAAAATTAAAGATTATTGGGGCAAATTGTTTTTTTGTACCGCATACAAAAATTCCTTATAATAGTCTAGTTTTTTTTAAGTACGTTTAGACGTCGCTCCTGAACCCCCTTAATGAAGGAATTGTGTGAAACACCCTGTATATATTTGTTAATGTTCCGATTGGCTACCGGGTGCTGATTGCTCGGGGTCACCCATGCGAGATTTCGCCGCTCTTCTCCGCCGCCCGGCATTAAAGAAGTTTTCAGATGAATTAATAACAGCCCAAGTAAACCAACCAGTTTTTTTTTTATTTTTTCTTCATTAATGTTCATATATCGATCGAAATCTTTGGCAGACCGTTTAAAGTCAATAATAATAATAATAATGGGGGAAAAAAAAATGAGAGAAAATTATATAAGTGACTCTGTCAGTGGTCAGTGGACAAGGAGAGCGAGTTACTCTCTCTCTCTCTCTCTCTCTCTCTCTCGCAGTTATATTACAACTCCGTAAAGGCGCCCGACTGCCCTCATAGGCGCCACACACACACACACACACACGCACAAAATATTATAATTCTTTTTTCAGGACCTTGAATTGATGACTGAATTTGAATAATAAAAGAAAATTAATTGTAATCCTTTTTTAATACGATTGGTCCCGGTCCCTATATAGAAAAATCTGGTGTGACTAGTCGCACACCAGATTTTTTTAGTCGAGATCCCATAGTACCTTAGGTAACTTGACAATTTGCATTTCATAAGTAGGGCTCGGATTTATAGGCACTAAAAATTATTAAAAGGCAGTATTTAAGAAATAATATAAGCTATTTGAGGCAAGGAAGTGATTTAGCATGACGTTTTAACGCTGATTGTTTTTACTTTCTCTTACCTATGTATATATGTAATATATATATATAGAGAAAGTATTGGATTCATGTCAAAAATTCGATGCCGAGATTTTGATGGATCTTCACGTTTTGAGGTCCCCTGAATCCTAAAAAATGGTTTTCGCGACATGGTCTGTCTGTGTGTGTGTGAATAAAATATCTCAAGAACGAAAAGAGCTAGGAGGTTGAAATTTTATATTTAAGTTAGGCACCCCCATGGGGCGTGACACGAAGCTTTTGAACAAAATCGGCCCAAAAGTACTAGTACTTTACTTATGTACTTTTTCAGTTTTTTTCGATTTTCTCAAAATTTGCTCCAACGATTTTTTTTTTAATTCAAAAATCAATTATTTTTTAGATTCTCTTTAAAATGTATATTCTCATTTTATGATTGAAATCTTTTGAAGACCACTTTACTCTTGTGCTCCATAGAAAAGATAGGAGAAATGGTTGCCATGGTAACAAAATATAAATATTTATCCCATATAAATTTTACATCTTGAAAATCGAATGTACCGTACTGTCGGAAACTAAATACATTTAGACACAAAAAATCTGGTGTGACAAGCACAGAACACAACTTTCGATTACCGAAGGTAAGAGAAAGTTGTGTGCTGTGCGCCAGTCACACCAGATTTTTATATTACTTTTTAACACCTATTTGTTTATTTTAAATTTTAACGTCTGTTTTTAGCGAATAGACCCCATTATGTTTTATACACAAAAGAGAATCCTAAATAAATAGAAAATTTCATAATTGGAAACAAATGTGTAAAAAGTTCCCTTTTGAATCGAAATTAACATACAAATCCCCATATGGGGATTTGACATTGGTTCTATGGAAGGAATAGCCGGAAAAGGAATTTGAAAAATCTGAAATATCTCAGTAAAGTGTACTTCAAACAATTTTCACGGAGAATTTTACTGATATACTTTTTAAAGAGCATATAAAGTTAATTTATGAATTTTAATAAAAATCATATGAATCTCAAATTAAAAGTTTGAATCTGAATCAAAGAACAAATAAAATATTGTTTGTCCATAGAACCCAAGTAGTGTCCTTTATAAAAATAAATGATTGAATTTCAGGAAGAGAGATGTTAGTCAATTAATTAGCTCTAGTCATAAACAAATCTCGGATAAATTTTCATTATGCAAATTAAAAGAAGTCTCGCTTCCATTCCGAGTCATTAATTACTGAGTGTAATGCATCCTTGGGAGCTAGATTTTATTTTGAAAAATTGAAAGAAGAAGGGGGTGGGGTCGCCCTCGGGGCTTGGTGTAGGGGTTAGAGTGCTAACCTCGTATACCGAACGTCGCGGGTTCGGACTTCAGGCAGTCCGATGATTTTATTTAAGGCATTTGGATACCAAATGGCTTAAATAAGAATGCCTGAACCCCCAATATATATATTAATTACAACGGTTATCGTTTAAAGTCTTAAATGGCCTAAGTTGCCGAAAAGACTGTATGAATGTGTGGGTGCATGTGAGTGTGAATGAGAAAAAGTGTGAATGTTTTTTTTTTATGTAAAAAAAAAAAAAAAAAGGGGGTGGGGTCACCAGGGTCCTTTAATTAACTCTTCTGTCAAGGGGGCTAGGGAGTGAAGATGCTACGCATGTTTTTCCCGCTAAGATGGCGTTATGTGTCATAAAAGTATGCCCAAATATCAAGTAATTCGAAAATTTGCCAAGAGATGTCAGAATGGTAACTAATAATATTTAATGCATTTGGTTGATTTTCATTGATCTTTTAACAATAAATACTTTATAAATATTATTATATATTATGTATCTTTTATAAAAGCATATAAATATATAAATATAGGCTATTAGGGGATCGGCTGTTAGACTAGCCTGCCATCTATTGCAAGAATGCTGAACTAATTTGACAGTTGATTTTTAAATAAATCATCTAAGCTTATTTTAAAAATTTCTTAATTAATATGTGATTAATAATAACAATAAATTCATTTTTAAATTTAAAAAAATTAAAGATTATTCGGACAGATTGTTTTTTTGTATTTGCTTGATAACAAAAAAATTAATTACGATAATTTTTTAATAAGTCATTAAAACAATTATAGCTCGATGTCCCAATAATTTCTTATGAATTTAATTCATTTAAAAAAAAACCGCATTGAAAAATTTCTTATAATAGTCTATATTTTTTTTAAAGTACGTTTAGACGTCGCTCCTGAACCCCCTTAATTTCTTTGCTCTTTAGGTCTCTAAAACATAAAAAATCTGGTGTGACTGTCGCCCAGCACACAACTTTCTTTATCTTCGTTAATCGAAATTCATAAATTTTCATAAATATACTTTATTCTCTCTCTGTCCAAAAGAAATTGATTTTAAGTATCGCCTTGTAAAATATTTTTAGAAATGGAATAACATTTTGATTTCGCAAGAAAGAACGAACGAAAGAAAGAAGATGGATGAGTTCTTCCCCTCTTGCGCTGTCTGTCTGTCTCTCTCTCTATGGTGCAACAAGTGCAAAAAGAATTAATTTCCTAGAATGTGAAATGCAACTAAAGCATAGAGCATCTTATTTTAACAAGATCAAATTACTCAAAAGAATGAATAGATGGCAAAATTTTGCTTAAGGGGGTTCAGGAGCGACGTCTAAACGTACTTTAAAAAAAATATAGACTATTATAAGGGATTTTTCAATGCGTTTTTTTTTTTAATGAATTAAATTCTTAAGAGATTATTGGGACATCGAGCTATAATTTGTTTAATGACTTATTAAAAAATTCTCGTAATTAATTTTTTTGTTATCAAACAAATACAAAAAACAATCTGTCCCAATAATCTTTAATTTTTTTAAATTTAAAAATGAATTTATTGTTATTATTAATCACATATTAATTAAGAAATTTTTAAAATAAGCTTAGATGATTTATTTAAAAATCAACTGTCAAATTAGTTCAGCATTCTTGCAATAGATGGCAGGCTAGTCTAACAGCCGATATAGTATGAGCCTATATCTGGCCTATATTTATATATTTTGATGCTTTTATAAAAGATACATAATATATAATAACATTTATAAAGTATTTATTGTTAAAAGATCAATGAAAATCAACCAAATGCATTAAATATTATTAGCTACCATTCTGACATCTCTTGGCAAATTTTTGAATTACTTGATTTTTGGGCATACTTTTTATGACACACTGCCCCATCTAATCGGGAAAACATGCGTAACACCTTCGCTACTACAGTATTCCGCCTTAAACGAAATTCTTATGTAATATTTTTATATACCATTTCCTTGGTATATGTATCAAAAGTATACTAAATACAATACAAATAAATTTTATTTATTTTTTTTTATCACTGGATTTCAAATTCTCCCATAGAAGTTGCCATAAAATGGTGTAACAAGCACAGAACACAACTTTCTTTTACCGAAGCTAAGATTCACGCCAGATTTTTTAACAAAAAAAAAAAAAAAAAAAAACAAAGAAATTTGAATAATCTCAACATATACATGATATATAAAGGTTGTAATGATGAGTAATGATGATTAAAAAAAAAAAAAACAAAGTCATTTGACCTTGCGTCTTTTCTTCTTCTTTTAATTTAAACCAAATCGAATCACCGTGTAAAGAACTTAATCTCTCTTTCTCTCTGCGGTGTACTTATTCGTTTCGGTCTTTTTCTTTTTATTTCCCCTCCCCTCTCCCCATTTTGATTACATCATCAAAAAAAAAAAAACAAATATTTAAAGTATTAAGAAAAATTATATATTTGTTTTTTAAAGTATTATAATTAAAGATCAATATTTGGCCTTCAATAGGAAATAGAATCAAAAGTGGAAGAATATTTGCTTGTTATGATGGTAACAAATCTACGCCCCATCGTGACCTGAGTCTCAGGCATATCTTCACGTTATACGTCATAAGGACCCCCAGAAATAAAAATGATGTGCTTTTTTGCTTATATCTCTGGAACTATTTATCTGATTAGGATTAGGTTTGGCAAATTTATAGTCCTAAGTGGCCCTAAGAAGGTATTAAAACTAGAAGTGAATCGGCCCGCAGGGAGCGGTACAAATGAGTGGTGAATTATTATCTTAAACCACGTTTTTCTCAGTTTTCTCTGAACCAAATCTTTTGACACTCAGCAATAATAATTAAGACGATATCCTCTAGGCCTGGAGCAAATTTCATGACAATCCGTTCAGTAGTTGAGAAGTTATTCAGCGTTTCAAGATTTCAAATTTCCTTATTTCATAGAATATATCGAGATCTAATTAAGTACTTATTTAATTTAATTATATTTAAATCTCACATTCATTATTTGTTTAAATTTTCAAATTTAATTGCATAATAGATTAATTGCTTTGATTTTGTGGGATTTAAGAAGACTAAAGAATTGGAACAAAGTAAAGGTGAGGGTCAATTAATTTAAATATGTACACTAGCCCCCGAGTTTGGGGTAGTATGTAGCGCGCCTACCTCCTATACCAAACGTCGCGGGTTCGGACCCAGGCAGTCCGATAATTTTATTTAAGCCATCTGGATACCAGATGGCTTAAATAGAAATGCCTGAACCCATAATAGATAATATTATATTACAACGGTTATCGTCAAAGTCTTAAATGGCCTGAGTTGCCGAAAAGACTGTGTGAATGTGTGTGTGAGTGTGAGTGTGAATGAGAAAAAAGTGTGAATGTTTAAAAAAAAAAAAAAAAAAAAAAAAAAAAAAAAAAAAAAAAAAAAAAAAAAAATATGTACACTAACAGCCAAAATGAAATAAAAAAAGGCAACGAAATTGCCAAACTTTCCCCATCATTTTATTTTGCAGAATTTCGACCGAGTATCATGAAGATGAGACACGTTAAATTCTTGATTTTGAAATAAAAAATCTGGTGTGACTGGCGCACAGCACACAACTTTCTCTTACCTTCGGTAATCGAAAGTTGTGTACTGTGCTTGTCACACCAGATTTTTTGTGTCGACATGTATTTAGTTTCCGACAGTACGATACATCAAGAGTCGCGGGAGCGACTCGTCGCCGAGCATGTGAAAAGCAAAAGAAAGCAAAGAAACTCTTAATACTACCATTTAGTTGATATTCCAATAGATGCCAATGGCCCATTGCATTTAGATGGACGAGTCGTCCCTAGACTATATTATCAAGAATGATTTTAAATCCTTAATAAAAGATAGGGACGTGAAAAAATTTTTTTGAGAAACTTTTCTCTTTCCGGGCGAATATCTCAAAAAGTGTTTAAGATATCGAAGCCAAATTTTTTTTATATTAAACTAGAATAAATAAGGATTATTTTGAGCACGAATTCAAAAAAAAATTCCAGTCCCAAAAAGAATGGGAGAGGCTCAAAGTTGAGATTTTGCCGATTTCGGAAGGTCAAAAGTTAGTCTCTTATTTTTCCTTTTTTTTTTTTTTCATTCTTTTCTTCAATTTTCAAATTTTTAGACAAAGCTACAGGTTTCCCTGCTGGACCGATTTGGATGAAATTTAAAATACAAATAGATATTATCAAAAACCCGATACCTTTGATATAAAATTTCATTTTGGATCAAAAGTGACTTTTTGAGAGGTATTCAAAATTTCAAATTTGTCCTATCTTTAACGTGGCGAAAAGAAAATTTTGACTATTTTGCTCCCCTGATGACGTCATCTAGGAACATATCTATTAATATTAGTAATTTTCATTCCTAATGGAATAACAATTTTTAGGATAAATCCATTCAGATAGAAATACAATAGATTAACGTGATAAGAAGAAGTGCTACCAACATAACAAAAATAAAAAACCTAAAATTTTATAAAATTTAGGAAAATCCTATGTTTATCGTTTTGAATGGATACCAAACGATGTATTTACATTCTACCAACATAACAAAAATAAAAAACCTAAAATTTTATAAAATTTGGTGAAATCCTATGTTTATCGTTTTGAATTAATACCAAACTATGTATTTACATTCTACCAACATAACAAAAATAAAAAACCTAAAATTTTATAAAATTTGGTGAAATCCTATGTTTATCGTTTTGAATGGATACCAAACGATGTATTTACATTCTACCAACATAACAAAAATAAAAATCCTAAAATTTTATAAAATTTGGTGAAATCCTATGTTTATCGTTTTGAATGGATACCAAACGATGTATTTACATTCTACCAACATAACAAAAATAAAAATTATAAAATTTTATAAAATTTAGGGAAATCCTATGTTTATCGTTTTGAATGGATGCCAAACGATGTATTTACATTCTACCAACATAACAAAAATAAAAATTATAAAATTTTATAAAATTTAGGGAAATCCTATGTTTATCGTTTTGAATGGATACCAAACGATGTATTTACATTCTACCAACATAACAAAAATAAAAATTATAAAATTTTATAAAATTTGGTGAAATCCTATGTTTATCGTTTTGAATGGATACCAAACGATGTATTTACATTCTACCAACATAACAAAAATAAAAATCCTAAAATTTTATAAAATTTGGTGAAATCCTATGTTTATCGTTTTGAATGGATACCAAACGATGTATTTACATTCTACCAACATAACAAAAATAAAAATTATAAAATTTTATAAAATTTAGGGAAATCCTATGTTTATCGTTTTGAATGGATGCCAAACGATGTATTTACATTCTACCAACATAACAAAAATAAAAATTATAAAATTTTATAAAATTTAGGGAAATCCTATGTTTATCGTTTTGAATGGATACCAAACGATGTATTTACATTCTACCAACATAACAAAAATAAAAATTATAAAATTTTATAAAATTTGGTGAAATCCTATGTTTATCGTTTTGAATGGATACCAAACGATGTATTTACATTCTACCAACATAACAAAAATAAAAATCCTAAAATTTTATAAAATTTAGGAAAATCCTATGTTTATCGTTTTAAATGGATACCAAACGATGTATTTACATTCTACCAACATAACAAAAATAAAAAACCTAAAATTTTATAAAATTTGGAGAAATGCTATGTTTATCGTTTTGAATAGATACCAAACGATGTATTTACATTTTACCAACATAACAAGAATAAAAAACTTAAAATTTTATAAAATTTGGTGAAATCCTATGTTTATCGTTTTGAATTAATACCAAATGATGTATTTACATTCTACCAACATAACAAAAATAAAAATTATAAAATTTTATAAAATTTAGGGAAATCCTATGTTTATCGTTTTGAATGGATGCCAAACGATGTATTTACATTCTACCAACATAACAAAAATAAAAATTATAAAATTTTATAAAATTTAGGGAAATCCTATGTTTATCGTTTTGAATGGATACCAAACGATGTATTTACATTCTACCAACATAACAAAAATAAAAATTATAAAATTTTATAAAATTTGGTGAAATCCTATGTTTATCGTTTTGAATGGATACCAAACGATGTATTTACATTCTACCAACATAACAAAAATAAAAATCCTAAAATTTTATAAAATTTAGGAAAATCCTATGTTTATCGTTTTAAATGGATACCAAACGATGTATTTACATTCTACCAACATAACAAAAATAAAAAACCTAAAATTTTATAAAATTTGGAGAAATGCTATGTTTATCGTTTTGAATAGATACCAAACGATGTATTTACATTTTACCAACATAACAAGAATAAAAAACTTAAAATTTTATAAAATTTGGTGAAATCCTATGTTTATCGTTTTGAATTAATACCAAATGATGTATTTATTTTTTTGGAGTGCATATTAAAATATCTAATCATGGGATAACTTAATATTTAATAAACAAAAATTATTAAATAATATTTAAATGCAATATTTCACAAAAAGAAGTGAAATCTCAGCCAAAAACATCGGAGATGCAAAAGGGGCGCCTCGCATTATTTTTGCCCAGCGTCGAGGTGAAATCAAAAAATGCGCCTCGCTTTTCTGATTTATATAAAAGCGAGGATATATGAAACAAATAAAATTCTGTAGGGGTTTTATTTAAGTGAAAATATTTCCTCGCTTTTATATAAATCAGAAAAGCGAGGCGCATTTTTTTGATTTCACCTCGACGCTGGGCAAAAATAATGCGAGGCGCCCTTTTTTGCATCTCCGATGTTTTTGGCTGAGATTCTATTTTCAAGATGTAAAATTTATAAGTATGGGAAAATATTTATATTGTGATACCATGGCAACCATTTCTCCTATCTTTTCTATGGAGTACAAGAGTAAAGTGGTCTTCAGAAGATTTCAATCACAAAATGAGAATATACATTTTATAGAGAATCTAAAAAAATAATTGATTTTTGAATTTTAAAAAAAATCGTTGGAGCAAATTTTGAGAAAATCGAAAAAAACTGAAAAAGTGAATCAGTAAAGTGCTAGTACTTTTTAGTCGATTTTGTTCAAAAGCTTCGTGTCACGTCCCATGGGGGTGCCTAACTTAAATATAAAATTTCAACCTCCTGGCTCTTTTCGTTCTTGAGATATTTTGTTCACAGACACACAGACACACACACAGACAGACAGACAGACAGACCATGTCGCGAAAACCACTTTTTTGGATTCAGGGGACCTCAAAACGTGAAGATCCATCAAAATCTCGACATCGAATTTTTGACATGAATCCAATACTTTCTCTCTATATATATATTACATATATACATAGGTAAGAGAAAATAAAAAGAATCTATTTTGTGTTGTTTATCATTGGAAAGGGCAAGATAGATTTAAATCTCCTGAATTTATTTATTTATTCTATAATTTATGTTTAATTTATTTTAAAAAAAATTGTTTTCATATTAACAAATATTTTGATTATGCAACAAACAAATCATTTCCTGTATGTCTGTCTTTATGGCTATAATATGCACACAGAGAGAGATGCAAATTTATTACCATCATTACAACAAGCGAAATATAAAATTAGCACTCGATGTTTACCTATTAAAGAGTTTGTTGTGGGTTAATGAACTTGTTATTCTAATTATAAATAATGACTTCTTTTATTTTATCTATCATTAACATCAAAAGAAAAAGGGCTAATTTTGAAACGATGGTTATTTGCAAAAAAAAATCCTTAAAAATATTCTAATTAAAAAATAAATTTAAAATTAATAATGAAAATATCTGCGATAATTAATAGTGGAACCAATTAATTAAGAAATTAAATTAAAAAAATAAACTTAATTTGAAGAGATGTAGAACATATATATCTATATCTATATAAAAGAGGTTAAAAAAAAATTTCTTTTTTATTTACAAATAGAAATTTCAAATTTGGCCAAAAGATATTTAATATTTAATTTAATTTTTACAGTTTTTACAGGCCTAACCGTAGATAGGTCTATATGAAATTGATAAAATTTAAAAAGGATCAGAGACTTTTTTTTGACTAGCTTATGAATGAAAGATTCATATCAAATAGAGTAGGAAAAAAAATAAACAATATTCATTTAATTGCACACAAAAAAAAAATATTTCATATTAGTAAAATAATCATTCATTTATTCATTATAATTTTTTTTTATTTGAATATTTTAGATGAATTAAGAAGTAACTAGCGTTCGGCGATGCGACCAACAGACAGAGACGTATCCAAGGGGCTCTGGCATTCTTATTTACTCATTGCAATTTTTCTTTGATTATTTAAATAAACAACGCGAATCGCACAAAAATCCTCAAGAAGTAATTCAATATTTATTTTTATTAAGTTTTAATTTTAAATTTTATTCATAAATCGTTTAGGTATGATAATTTAGAAGAATAAAGCAAGATTTTATTTGTCCACGCCTACATTTTATGAAGAAATCAGTGATAAGATTTTAACTCCGAATGGAGCAACTTGACAAGAAATTAGTTAATTTTTGCAATTTCCTTTTTTTTTGTTTTAAATAATCCATGCTCAAGAAAACTATTTGCTTTAATTTCCATCAGCGCATGCAGCAAGAGACATCCCATATGAATAATTCCATTTCATCCTCTGGGGGGAGGAAATGATCAGACATCGAGTGACATCAAGGAGAGAGAGACAAGCCTGTTGAAACAATCAACGTTTAGAGAAAAACTAATCCTTTACATGAGAGTGAAATTGTTTGGATTCCTTTGAAGATCCTAATGGAGGATTTTATCCTTTGGCCCCCACATTCGGAGAAATTTCTGAACAAGAAAATACAATATTACCATGTTACATAAATATAAAATTGTAATCTTATTTTTATTTTAAATAAATAATTATAAGTTAGATAATTTTTTTTAATTAATGTTTAATTTATTAATTTAAATAGCCTGAAATATAATTATATTTCAATAGGCGTTGGAACTGGGGTGGAAGGAGGGTAGAAGGGTAAAGAGAGAAATTAAAATCAACAAAACATTAAAATCAAAAGGACAAATGGACGATGTTATGCATAAAGGAACCAAGCGCCATTATGATCGAAATTGAGATAAGACCGCCATCTTGTAAGGAAAAATAATATCTACCGCTTTATTTAAATCACAACATTATTACTCTGTGCACTTTTTTGAATAAAACAAAAAAAAAAAGTTTTGTTTAAAATTGTGTAAATGAAATGCCCATTATCTCAGATTTAGGCTAATGGCGCTTGGTTCCTTCGTGGATAACATTTCCGACCCCCAACATATGTCATCTAAAGAATTTAACAAGAATCTATAAGAATCAAAAAACGGATCTTGGAATTTTGGAAGCCTGAAGATGGAGGCTTTGAATTTCCGAAACAGTTTCAATAAATTCCACCTAAAACAAGATTTATTTTAATTTACACCTTTAAGCTACGAAAGGTATTTCGAATAAACTTCCTATTTAATGAGTAGCAGGATGAAGAAAAGAAAAGTAGCTAGCATTTATTTAAGGCCCATTAAGCTAACGTTTCGGTCTCGGTCGAGAATTAATGCTAGCTGCTTTTCTTCATCCTGCTATTCATCAAAAACAACTTTCATCCAGTTATACATCTACTTTTCTCAACTTCTTATCTAAATTCTAGTAAATTTTTTTTTAAATTTATTTTTGCCTTAACCAGGAGCCAAAAAAAAATTGAATCTTGTGAACTTTTGCAAGGAAAATTTCTCCGACTTTTTTTCCTACATTTTAATAAATGTAGGAATATATCAATTAGCAATTAGGGAATTAGCCTCCTGGCCACCGAAAGCGGGAGGCGCAGCTAGTATATTAAAATTCATTATCTCACATAGGTCTATTTGAAAAAAGAAAAAAAATGCGTGATAAAAAAATGAATACTTTTCTTTTATCCTAATTATAAACTGTTTCACACAAAGTTCATTTTTATTCTGAAGAAGGTGGCCGAAACGTATGTAATTGAGACCCAAATCTTAATTATTTTAATTTAATCTCTAAAATAAGATAACGTTAAATTATTAATTTAAAAAATCAACGAAATCTAATTGGTTTGAGATTTATTATAAGTTGTTTGGAAATAACCTTAAAAAAAATTATTTTTAATTAGAATCATTTTAAATATTATTTAAGAAAAAAATTAATGCAAATAATTAATTTAATAAATATTTATTTGTTTACATTGTTACGAATGATAATTAATTAACAATTCAATAATTAACAAAATAATTTTTTTTTAATTAATAATCATAAATAATTCTGGATAATAAATAAAAATTAAAAATTCCTAGCTTTTTCAAATAATATAATTCAGACGAACTTTAAATGCAATGATATCACACGTCAAAGCGCAAACAAAAGCTTTTTCTAAATCACGGCAATGACACGTGATAGCAAATCTTATTGGGTGGTCTTTGATTTTAATATCACACACTCATTTATATTTAAAATAAATTTCTCCTTGGATTTCAGAATAAATAAAGAATACTTTTGGAATGATGACTCCTTATAAAAAAGAGACGCTTATCTCATCTCTCAGTGCGTAATATTAACAGTTGGGTTTCTTTTTGACGTTCGCGTGTCATTATTATTGAATTTGGAAAATGAGAGAGAGAAAAAATAATATTTAGGGAAAAAAAATGAAGATAAAAGCTTATTTATGCGAATCTCTTGGTAAATTTATGTCTGATTGGATCATGATTTATATTTGCAAAAATAAAATTGGAAATGAAAAGAATTTGGATAAATCTCTTTGGATATAAAAAATAAGAATTCTGCTCCAAGAAATTAACGCCCCTCCAACTTCGGGAAAATTCTCTACCTATTTTATATATATATACATTCTACATCTCTTTGATTTAATCCGACTGCCATTTTTAATTATCTTTTTTTTTAATTATTAATTTTATTAATTATTTTCCAATATTTTTTTTTTAATTGCAATACCTTCAAGACTATGGAAATAAAATAAAATTGTTTTTTTTTTTGTATCTCTTATTAAAACCTCCAATCGTCGGCAATTGAATTGAATCAGTTCCAATTCCAATTGCCTCTTTTAAAAATAATGTCCCTTTGATTCCCCCTTTCTGTTGTTTTTTTTTTTTTTTTTTTTTTAAGGGAAAAAAGGCCCATTATATTTATTTATGGAATTAGAAATCTCTCTTTTTTTTAAATTTTAATTATTCCACTTAAATTCCAGAGGTGGAGAGACAGACAGCTATTAACATTCTCAGTTCTAGGAAATTTAAATATATATATTTTAAATATCTTCTTTCATACAGTGCTTTTAATTATTTAAAATTTCTACTGGGATTTTTAATAAAATTTAATTAATATAGACTACCTTAAAAAAAAGGAAAGAATATTCCACTTTATTAAAATTTAATAGTCTTTGTGCTGATATGTGTCGACAGCCATTTTTTTTCTTTTGAGGTTATATAACAATATATAACCTAAATAAATTATTTTCACAACATTCACATCTAAATCAGTGTTTCCTGATGAAATAATATTATTTTGTTATATTTTAAATAGCAGCTTCCTAAAATAAATATTTATTTAAAATTTGAATTATTTAATTCTAAAATAAATTTTGTTTTGAATTATTTAATTCAAGAGAGGGATTTTAATGTTAATAACAGACAATTCAAGAAAATTAAATATAAATTTAAGAGGCGAGTGCCAAAGAAGATTTGAGAAGAGAATTCTATTGTTAGCCAACCACAAACAGCTGATACTTACTTACGTCAAAGGGTCAATTCATGCATAGAGACAATAGCAAATGTTGAATTGGGCTCTCTATCTTCCTCTTCTGAAATTCAATTCCAATATTGATTTATTGCGAAATAATTAACAATTTTAGGTTAAATATGAAAAGGAAGAAAGACTCCATTTTAAAACAACAATCAAAGTCAAAGAATATAATCATATTTAAATGGTTTTAATATTTCTCTAGTAGATATTGATCTCAGAAAATGATGGAAATTAATTTTCTTGTTTTATTATAAAGATTGCAGAAAGAGAGAGGATTATATTAAGTTTAGAAAATCCTTTTGAAGACTTTTATTTTATTTTTTTTTTATAATGTAAAACAGACAAAGACAAAGAAAAGAAGAGATTCAACTTTTCTTTTTGTTTCTTGGAGTATAATTTTAAAACTAATAATAAGAAAAATTTTAAATGTTTTAATGAAGATAACATAAAAAAGATGAAAATCTTTAGAATTTTTAAATCAAAGAAGTATTCTTTGATTAATTAATTTTTTCTTTAGTGTATTTTGTTTCATGTTGGTATTATTATATGTAGAAAAAATAATAATGGAACAAGAGAGATAGAGCGAAGCCGATAGTTACTTTATTCTTGGATGGCCCATTTAATTGTGGGCTTTCCTTACGTTAATTAACTTGGAAGGAAAAAATCAAAGAGATGTAGAGAATATATAAATATATATTATTTCACATAAGCACCTATCAAGTTGACCTCTCTTTTTCTTCTATCTTCTCATCATTATTTATTTATTCTTTTATATCTCTTGGATTCTAAAATATCAAACATTATTTTTGATGATGTGTTGATAAGGTTCCGAGAAGATTTTATATTGATAATTCTTTAATTTAAATTTATATTAAAATTGATAATAATATTTATTTAAATTATTTAATTATTTTTCATTATTATTGTCAATAATTAATATAAAAAAATATATATATAAATTATTAAGTAATAATGCCAACATTAGATATATAAATCCACTAAAATAAAGAGCAATTATTTAT